>APFE030913020.1:215209-230445 GCA_000404065.3 Pinus taeda | reverse complement strand
TTATTCATTTCACTCATAAGTATGAGTGATTTTAAAACTCAAACAAATACCAAACTTGTAATGAGACTTGGGTTAATGCCTTATGCCCCATCGCATCGGTAAGTCGGGGAAATGAAGATTATCGGGGTTTCAAAAATGTGTCAAGTGAAAAACTTCTGATGCGATGCATGCCTTTTTTATGATCGGGATCAGGAAGATTGAGTCCATCAGGGTTTTTAAAAATGTGTCACTTGAAAACTCCCGATGCGATCAGAAAATTTTTTATTGTATTCATATTTTATGTATTAAATTTTATTTTAATTAAATTAATTATTAATTAATTTAAAATTTAACATTAAATATCAATTTTATTTTGGTTTTATTTTATGAATTTTAGTTTCTAAACTACAACCACTTGGATATTATGGGTTTTTTAAGATTAGTAATTGATTTGGAAATTGGAGTAAATTTCTTAAATCCCGATGCTTAATAATTTGGCTGCTTAAGTAAAACTGGAAAAATGTTAGTAAAAATTCACTAGGGGTTAATATTTAAAATAAATTCATTATTGAACTAATTTATTTACAGAATACAATATTGTACATTTTATGCATTTTTAACCCAAGCTAGATAAATAACGAGACTTCAAAGGAGTACCATTTTCAAACCAGTTGGCCAAATGAGGCGAAACAAGCGTCAATGGAAAGCTTATAAAAAAACAATTCTAACAAAGCAATCAAAACAAGAATCCAAAAAAATGAAAGTTTAACAAAAGTGTATGATAATCGACTAAATAAAAATCCTAAAAGGTGTTTAGCCAAAATTTTTATAGAAAGGGTCCCCATTATTGATGTGTTCACTTCAAAAATGGGGGGGTTGTGTTTTTACCACAACAATGGCGACACACGAGAGAAGAACTAGTTATCTCTGTCTGATATGAATGAAATTTTATTAAATTAAAGTAAAAATAATTAAAGAAGAGAGAATTATGCTTGAAATGCTTGACTAGGTTCATTAGTCTGAATAAAAGTAAGAATCATCTAACTATATTTTTTCTTTAAATTCCTCATAAATTAAAATATTTCAAAGTTGTATATCAGTCCTTAATTGGTTGTAGAGATAAAGCAGGGGTCGCTTTACAGCTTAGCTTTTAAAATATACTCATTTGTCACAGGTAGAGCCACTGTTGCCAACAAACATCTATAGTCTCGACAGGGTTACATTTTAATCATCAATAATTCAGAATCCCATCTCTTTAAAAATTATTGACCTAGAGATAAATCCATATATATATGTTTATTTTTTTAATTTTTAATTTGTTTATTTTTTGTTATAAATCTTAAAAGCCATTGTCCTGGTTTCGTGGCCAGATAGTTGACAATGCCATTCACTGGTTATAATTGGACTGAACAAGCTGGCTCGTGATGAGACCCCTTATCTTATAATTGTTGGAAATCATAAGCCATTATCCTGGTTTGTTTAACAGTGTTGGTAATGTCAGCCTATTTTTCCCCTATGATCATGGTAAGAAGGCTCATGATGAGACCTCTTATCTTTCAAGTTTAAATATATTTTTGGATTACATTCTAGAAAAATAAGACTGTTTGGGACAGGGAGACTGATTGACTCCTTAAGAGTTAAGAATGACAATTTGAGAGTTAAAGCCGCTTTGCTATAAAGTGTCTTTACCTGGTTAAAAATAACTTTTCTTTATTGATAATAGAAGTTTGAAAGATCTTAATAAAATATTGAAATCTCAAAATGGTTACAATTTTGATGAAAAAGAAATTTTTCCAAATTTTATGATGCTTTGCCAACTTCTCTTGATTGATAATCTCTTTCTTAAGTATGTCTACCTTTATAATAAGAAAATCAAATTTCACTAAGAGATTTAAGAAAAAGCTAATAGGTGACTATTAACAATTTTTCTCCATGTATGCTGGGCATAGTTAGGTAAAAGGTAGTCCTTCCATATAAATCATGGCATAATCCCCAAAATCAAAACTGAAAACCAAAGGAAAAGAATTCTTATGCTAAAGTGAGAAAAGAAATTAGCAAACAAAATAAAAATGAAGAAATTTTTAAAAGTGGAAAGGAAAATCCAAGTTTCAAAAGATAAATTCAAACAAGAATGTTTATACCAATGTCTCAACAACATGAAGAAAAAGAAAATAATCATGTAATCATTCCTTCTTATGTCGAGAATTAGAAAAATCACACCTTGCAGGGTTGTAAGTGTTTTAGGCTTTTAGATAGCAGTGACAATAAAATTCAACCACAATGAAAACTTTATGTTTGATATTATTCTTCTTGTTTTAAAGCATTATCTTAATCATTTTCTAATAAAAGGAATGCTTAAAGAAACAAACTAAAGGTTCAAAAACTTCCTGATGTAGTTGTTTCAATGAAGATTATCATTGCTTATTGAAATAAAGCCAAGAGAAGAGTATATGACTAAAATATGATCCGGCATAGTGTTGGAAGCCTTTTATGAAGAGCTGCGAAATAGTTTTATATATCAGAAAAACAAAACTGAAACTAAAGTAACGAAATGGAAATTTAATGAAAGTGGGTACATGAATCTTACCATTGGATAATTGCTTGTGATATTATCTTGAAAGTTATCAATTTCTCCAAACTAGCTGACTTCTTATTTTAATTAACATTAAAAACATGAAGAAGTCAAACTAATCAAAATCCTGTAACCCAAAATCATTATTTATTTTATTTAAACTAAAGAAAGCAGTAAAATGTAAAAATGGAATGTTTAGTATTCAAGGAAATTGAAATTAAAACCAATGCATCAGAAATGAGAATGAGAATTTGTAGTAATGAATGTTCTTAAAATATTATAAGTTTCATATAAACTCCATGATTTTATAAATTGTCCAGAATCAAGACCAAATCCAAAATAATAAAGTTTAAATATGAAGATAGAGAGGTCTTGAATTCCATTTTTAATTTTGGAATTATATATTTAAAACTGGAATATATGAGAAATCAAAATGATTTAAATATGCTACAAATTGGTCATTAACTGCATTCTTACCATAGTTGTTACCCAAGCTCATTTTTAAAATAACACATCGCCATATCGGATGATTCACGTCACATGTCTCTTCACAATGCTTGAATTTTAAAATGAAAGACTTCACTTTTGTTGCTCTGCTATATATTGATTAAATGTTAATGGCTCAAAGGCATCGGAGGCTATTGCATCAGAGATTGCAATAACAAATTACTGATAAGAACATGTGCAATGAAATGAAGAGATCGCATCATTAAAGAAATATTATATTAAGGATCGGAGAATATTTACATTATGCTTCCCATATCGCAAAACACACATCGCAGATTTGGAGTGGTGATGTGACCATAAATAAAAATGTGATTGCAATATCGGCGATTGCTACTCGGCGACTGGCAAACTTTTTGGTACCCGATGTAACACAATCTTGCGATGCCAATATGCGATGAAGAGTGGATCCAATAACTTTATGATGGGATTTTAATAACATATCAGATCCGTGACATTGGTCCTTTTAAAGTTATGCTCTTACCATTATTGCGATTAAACAGATGCGCTATTTTTATGAATTTGATTTGAATTTCATATCGGGTCCAGAATTATGTGGTTGTCGCAATATCAGTAAAGTCGATTATCGGAGATCGGCAATTCATGATAATGGAAATATACTTCACTTGCAAACCTCCGATATGTGAAATGCGATATGAGTGAGGTAATCACTTGAGTTTTCTAATGAATGAAAGCAAAGCTAAAAAAATGCTTAAATTCTAATGAAACACAAATAAAATTTCCCTAAACCTATTGCAAATTTGAAATGGGTTTGCTGCTTACTTTAAGTTTGGAAAACAAATAAAAATCTGCAAATAAAATATAACACGAATTAAAAATAAACTAAGGAAAAGAGAAACTAATAAGAGATGAGAATGAACTTGAGAATGCATACCTTGAAGGAAATTCTTTATAGTTTTTTACCTCATGAATTTTCAAATCCCTTCTTCAATTTATTAAAATTTTTCCTTTGTTTAAAATCATCTCATTATTTATCCTAAATCGGAGTGATCAATCAGCCTAAATAAAATTTGTTTATTCATGTTCAGGAAATATAAAATTTACTAGAAATAAATATGAAAATGGTCTTCCCTTTTGAATTGAAACAACAATCTATTACCTCTGCTTATTCCGAATAACTTGAGAAGAATCTGTTTTATTATAGTGACTGTTCAATAATGCCTTTAGTAAATGAATATGATATATATTGCAACATCAAATAATAAACTAAAGATCGGAATCGGATAAAGCCACTAATTGTGGAAAAATATCAAAACAGATTTCATGTGTGCACACAGCAGAATGGACATCCTGAACGTCAACTTAGCAAATTCCAAGGAAGATAATATGAACTTCATATGATTACCACGAAAGGTTAGAGTGACTAATAATGATTGAATTAGAATTAAGGTTATCGTAGACAGTCATACATTTCATGGGATAATGAGATCATGAAGCTTTTATATCCTTAAAACCTTTATCATATAAATTTCAAAAGAAAATCTTAAAAGGAAATCTCGAAATGAAGAAAAGTGGCTTTGAGGGAATTGATGCCAAGTGCAACTTTAATTGAATTTAATCAAGACATTATTCAAAATAGACAGAGCAGATATATTCCTGTAAGAAATTTTAAAAAGGAGAGCAAGAATTAAAATTTTCTGATAGGAAGAAAATGTTTTCATTGAACACGTATGAGAAGGGCTTATTGCTTTGTTTTATTTTTTAATTTGCACAACTGTTAAAAACAAATTAACTACACAAAACAAACTAATTAAATTAATTATACTCCTATTCTAACCATATACATGAAAATGACTAGGTATAGTCATATTTCCAGTGTAAACATTTTCTCATTTTAATTCCTGCATGTATGTACAATTCAAATGTTAGTAATAAAAATACAAATCTAACTAAACTGAGGAAGATAAATATGTAATCAGAATGTACAACTATTGTTAGAAGCTTAATTAAAATCTCATTCTCTTGAAATTTTCTTTCCAATTGAATACGAATTGGATCATAGAAATTTGGATGGATTTTTATTAAGGATTGGGAAATGTTTTAAGGAAGAGATAACAAGCCAGATTGTGGATATGAACTTTTAAATTCAAAGGCCTGGAAAAAATTGTTAGTGTTATGTACAAATGTTAAGCTATTAACAATCTTATTTGAGGGAAAAAATTGCAATTTTCAAATGAATTAATGAAAAATGGATGAAAATCTTTCAAATGAAATGGAAAATTATTAATTAAATTAAATTGTTGGTAGATTTCTTTAAATACATTCTCTTATTGATATTGCCTTTGAGAAGATAGAAGTTTTTGATAAAACATTAGCATTGATTGAAATTGAAATTGAAATAGCTTTTGATGCTCTTCATTATAACATAAAACTTCAATTTTCAAACAGGGCAATGCATCAATTGAATGTTTGATAGTAAAGTGCTCAATATGCCGACATAAAGTGTCAAAAATCTGAAAAATAAGATTAGAAATAAAATCTAATTTTAAACAAAAGAAGTGAGGAAACAAAAATAAAATGAAATCACTATTGTTACAACTAATGTTACAGCACAATTGGGATCGTTTTGAAATGATTTATTTTTCACAAGGATTGACCAGAATCAAGGAATTTGAGTAATTTCGAATTCCAACTTGTGAACTAGAAAACGAATTATGATTATGAGTAGGAATTAGAGTTTAATCATGATATGAATCATAAATTGGAATGTTTTCTCGAGTGGTGAAATCATGAAGATAATTTGCTACTCTAAAATGAGGATTGGTTGGGATAATTTATAAATTGAAGCGTTCCTCATTCTCAGATGTTATTTGAATTTTATCATGAGGATTCTCTTTAGAAGAATAGAAATCAACATCCTCGATGTCAGAGTAATTATCATAAATGACTTTACAAGATTCTTTAGCATTCCCTTCAATCTCATCCAATATATCCAAACAAGGAGGAACAAGAATTTCATGTTCATTAATGGCAAAAGAATGATCATTAATTGCTTCTCTATCTTGATAAAAACTTAATGGTAATTCATTTAGATCAGCCTCTCTATTTTCTGAAATATCATTAATACTAAGAGGGGAAAAATTACCATCATTAAAAATATCAGGATAAAGGGAAAAATGTGAACCTGAAACAATGTAGTTAAAAGTGTCCCTATTTGAGAACTCTTGTGCATTATGCTCATTGTAAATTTCAGATTTCAGATCATTCCTTTGCGTGCTCTTTCTTTCTTGAAGAAGGTTGCTTTGCTGTTCTGATTTCGGCATTTGTTCATCATGGAAAAATTTAGAAATTTGTACAACAGTTCGCATTTTATTATTTACTTTGATTGCTGCTTGCACTTGTTGATTTCCAATCTGATTTTCTGAATTTACTGTAAAGTAGCTTTCAGATTTCAAGACGGCTCTTTTTTCAAAATTTTTGTTGTTGTCTTCTTGCATTTGATTAGAAATATTTTCCAAGCTTTGTGAAACCACTTCATCACAATTTATTTGCACATCCATATTGGAATTCTCATTTATGTTGGAAGGGGATGAAACAAAACTTGAACTAATTTGATATGGATTGGGTATGGGAGGAAGAGAAAAAATATATTCAAACCAATCTAGTGATTCTTCCTCTGTAGGTTTATCTTCAACTTTAAATCTTAAACAATTGAAGTGAAATCGAATATTAAAATCATTAACATACTCATTTTCAAATCTTCGTAGATATTCAATTTCTTCACATACCTGTTCATAATCATAGCCGTCAAATTTACAAATAAAAATTGTAACAAATTGATCCCAGCTACGAATTGAGGCAATTGGAAGAGTTTTACATTATTTTCTGGCTTTTGCCACAAATGTGAGAGTAAAAATTCTGCATAAAATGCCTCCAACAATTCCTTGAAAATCATAATTTGAAACATTTTGAATAAATTGAAGGACACGATTAAAAGCAGAAGAATTTCTCTTACCATTAAATTATACCTGAGATAAGAGTCTTACCACTTTAGGTGGAGTATTGGAAGATGCACGTCCATGGATGCAACTCTAAATTGGAAGCTTAAGAGGAGTCATCGTAATTAAATAAAGTGTTAAATTGAAAAGACTCCAATAGACAAAAATCTCAGGCCCTCCTTCTAGCACCAAAATTGTTGATGCCTTGAAAATCGTTGCAACAACATTGGGGGATAACCACCCGGTCTAAACTTTAAAGCGGCTCCTTTTCCGTTTGGCGTGGAGGCTTCCACTTGTTTAACTAGGTCCAATTACCTTCTCTCTATCACTATTGGTTTATTATATATCTTTAGCTACCAATAGAAAGGGATATCAGATCACTTCTTCTTGCTAATCATGCAAGAAAATGATCCTTAAGCTGATTTGGGTTCAACCAAACCACAACTAAAGTTTTGCCTCTTTGAGAAGAGGACTTAAAAATGTAGAATTTAATCTAAATGCAAGCTTATCTTATAATGCAAGTAAAAAAAAACTAATCTTAATCCTATCTTAATTAGGCAGATATAGGTCTAACCCAACTAAGAGCAACATAATTAAAATATTGGGATTTAGATATGTCTTGTTTATAATGAATATCAAATTAATGAAGTAGTTCAATTAACTCACATTATGGATACCAAAACACATCCTATTAAGACCTATCAACTGAAATAATAAACAACAAAATTCTCGAAAGAAGTTCACAAAAATGATATTGATTATCATATCAGTAAATCCAATAATCAAATGATAATATGTGGAAATAGTTCACAACACATTACCATTAAATAAATCAGTTTTATAAGATAGATTTCTAAGTAAATAATTACTCAGAAATCAGATTTCAATTCATAAGAACAGAGATACCTAATAACAATATGGAGACAAATTACCCATATTGAAAATAGTGCACAAACATGAATAAAATGAGACATCCCTGTTACCATAAAAATGAAAATGATATTTGAAACAGTGGTATTAGAAATACCAATTTATTGCGTCCATTTCTCTGTCCTTGGTCTCCAACAACTCTTTACATTGCTTGAACTTCTACTTTCAAAGCTAAAGCCACAATAGTGCAAACTTTGCCCTTCATGCATAATTCAAGATAGAAAGGGAAAATCCTCAATAATCCCCAGATCTGAGATTTTCTCTTCTCCCTCCTACAACTCTAAATTCCTATTGCAGTAGTACTTTTAGAAGTCTAATATTGCAGAGGAGAGGAGTGCCTTATTGCATTTTGCAATCTGTTAATTATAATATTTGCAAAGGAATTCTTGAGAGGAAAGTTTGTTGAAGAAAAATCTGTCAAATCCAATTATATTTTCTCAAAAATTATAATCTTCAATTGCTGGAGCATTCTTATTGAGTGAGATCCTTTTCTCCATATTTCTTCCACTGTTTTCCTGCAGAAAGAAATCAAAATAAATTACAATGCAACAATAGAATCAAAATGTCATTGCTGGCATTTAAAACAAATCCAATAAAATATAATTAAAAAAACAATTGAAAATAAAATGTAAGCTTTCTATTGATGCTTGAGGTGTTTTAATTGGTCAAGAATATCATTGACGAGCAAATCTGCAATTAAAAGAGGCTTCGGCAAATGAAAATAAAACTCAGAAAATTGATTTTGTTTTCAAAATTCGGAGTTTGATTTTCCACCTGATTTTCGACCCAATAAATGACCAAATATATTAGCAAAACCTCCTCAGAAATATACTCCTTGATTTTATCTTTCCAATGAGCTATCTTGGGCCTCATTTGGCCAAGTAAAACTCAATCTATGGGCCTCCAAATTGATGAGTTAAAACTCGCACAATTCTGGAATTTCTTTGCTTGGCTAAAATCAAATTTTTTATTAAAAATTAATCCTATTAGAATTCAATTAACTAATAATTATTTTCTATTTTATTCTTAGTTAGAAATTAACAATTATTTTAATAACTTATATTTATGCTAATCTACTAATTACATAATTAACTATTTATAATCATTAATATTTAAATAATATTTAAATTTATTTAATTTAATTAATTAAGTTTTTTATATATAAATTAATTAATATAAATTAATTTATTTAAATTATAAATATTAAAACTAATATAAAAATAAAATAAACTAACCTACCTTCTAATCTTCACTCATACGTATGAGTGATTTTTTTAAACTCAAAATCAAAACCAAAGTTAAAGTTATGAAAGCTATGGTTAGTGCCTTATGCCCCTTCGCATCGGCAAATCGGGAGGTGTTAGGAGGATTGTTAAACTTGTTATGTTGGAAAGCTCCGATGCGATATTCCTCGTGTACTTAAAGCTTATAATGAGGGTTGGTTAATGCGATATGTTTTTTCTTTTGAATATTTTTTTTTTTTACATCGGGAGATCGGGAGGATTGAGTCCATCGAGGTTTTTAGAAATGTGTCACTTGAAAACTCCTGATGCGATGAAAGCCTCCGATGCAATTAAAATCTCCGATGCGATTGGAAATTTTTTATTATATATTTTATATCATATTTTATGTATTAATTTTATTTTAATAATTATTTTAATTAATTTATTAATGTAAATTTAACATTAAATACAATTTATTTGCTTTTATTTATGAATTTTTATTTTCTAAACACCACTGTTGGAAAATTGATAAAAAGAATAAAAATAAACTACAGCCACTTGGATATTAAGGGTTTTTTAAGATTAGTAATTGATTTGGAAATTGGAGTAAATTTCTTAAATCTCGATGCTAAATAATTTGGCTACTTAAGTAAAAATGGAAAAATGTTAGTAAAAATTCAGTAGGGGTTAATATTTAAAATAAATTCATTATTGAACTAATTTATTTACAAAATGCAATATTGTACATTTTATGCATTTTAACCTAAGCTAGATAAATAACGAGACTTCAAAAGAGTACCATTTTCAAGCCAATTGACCAAATGAGGCGAAACAAGAGTCAATGGAAAGCTTATAAAAAATCAATTCTTACAAAGCCATCAAAACAAGAATCCAAAAAAATGAAAATTTAACAAAAGTGTATGATAATCAACTAAATAAAAATCCTAAAAGGTGTTTAGACAAAACTTTTATAGAAAGGGTCCCCATTATTGATGTGTTCGCTTCAAAAATGGGGGAGTTGTGTTTTTACCACAACAGCACCCAACCTTCTTTTTTTTTTGTAAGGTTTAGTGAGTCTTTATATTAATAAAATACAGTAAGATACATGGTGCAAAGTGGGAGTTGGTAGGACCTCCCTGTGTCTGCCTTTGTACAACTGAGCTGGTCTAGTCTCTGTTTTTTCTCTATTTCTTTCCCCAGTGGGTTGTTGACAGCTTGTAGAATTGTTAATACATTCAAATATGGAAGAAACATGGGAGCCTCGCATTCGCTATACTTGGTAGTCTTCCTTGTTTATGGTGTGGCATTTCTCTCTGAGTTCCCCCTCCTCCAAGTCTAGCCAGAGGGTGTGATAATCTTCCCTGCTGGTCTGAACGCCAACATTGGCTATGGCGTCAGCCATTTGTTTGCAGTTCTCCTGACTGCTTGAAAGGTGATGCCTTGAATGTTGCTAAGATGAGCTTGCAGATCCTTTAGTATTGCTGAGAGCCTTTAGCTAGGTGTAATCTTGTCCACTTGAGTGTCGTTTTGTACTTTTCTCATTATTTTGATGACAATCTCCGAGTCTCCTTCCACCACCAGGGGTAGAAATTTGTAGCAGTCTGGCAGGGTGATGCCCTTGATGAGAGCGATCAGCTCTGCAGCGTTGTTGGTATTGGTTCCCAGATTGCCATGGTAGATAAACTGGATATTCCCTATGTGATCCATGATTGCTCCTCTATACTCGGATTTTCCTGGGTTTTGCTTTGATTCCCCATCAAAGTTTAGTTTGAACGATGGAGATGGAGGCATACCCCATTTGTCTTGCTTCATCACATCGGTGTTTTGGTTCCTGCTAGTGGCAGTGGTCCGGGCTTTGAGATTGAGGATTTGGACTATCCTTTGATCATTTGGGGACGGATTCCCCTCTTGCGGCATTATGTCCATGGCGTGGATCATTTCTGTTATTAGCTTGCTTGTTTTTCTTATTAACCTATCCACAGACTTCACTGAGTTCTTAAAGGTTCGAGCATTGCGCTCTTTCCAGATAATCCATACCACGACTCTCGGAATGAGGTTCCATGCCCTGTTGAGCAGATTATTGTTGGATATGGAGGAGCGGCAATTTCTTAAGGTGAGGCATATCGAGTCTCTGTTTCTGTCGGTTTGCCTGAATATAAAGGCTGTATCTTCCCATAAAGTGTAGGCTGTGGGGCATGTGTTGAGAATATGGTTGAGTGTTTCCTCTTCATTCTTGTAGAGGGCGCATCGAGAGGGTCCGATGAAACCCTGTCACTATAGATTGTTCCAAGTAAGCGCCCTAGTATGCAGGAACAGCCAAGAGAACAAGGCTATTTTGGGTCAAGTGCCTCTGGTCCAAAGGGCGTGCCATCTAGGGTTCGGTTGCTAGTCAGGTGAAGCAGCGATGATTCTGTAGGCTTCTTTTAGATTGAAAGTTCCTTTCGGATTACTTCCCAATCGTAGGATGTCTTCTCTGGTTGAGGAAAGGATCCTTCGCTGGTCTAGATGTTGTAAGAGATGATCTATATTTCCATTGTTTCCTTGAGTTGGTCATTGCTCTCTAGTTAGCCATTTCTGCCAAGTGGTGGTCAAAGTTTTGGGTTGCCAATAATCTGCTACCTTTCTTAGCCCTATCTCTTGCATGTCATTTTTGAGAGTAATCGAATCTGGGTGGTCCAAAGGAGGGAGTTGTTGCCAAGCATCTTCCCAGAAGAGGGCGGTGTTGCCTTGGTGCACTTCCCAAAAGCAGTGCTGCTGAACAATATGTCGGTTCTCCCATACTTTGTTTCAGAGGGGGGAGCCTTGAGTGTTGCCAGTGAGCCTGATGAGGTCTTTGTCCTGTATTTGATTTGTGTACTTTGCTTTCCACAAGGTTCCCCATAGGGAATTAGGATTCTCCACCCATCTCCACTAGATTTTTGTTGATATGGCCTTACTTAGGATTTCAGGATCTCTTAGGCCCAATCCTCTTGCCAGCTTTGGTTTGTATATGTCTGTCCACTTGAGGAGGGCCCATTTATGCTTCTTTGAATCTCCATCCAAAGGAAGGACCGCTGGATGTTTCGAATGGATTTATATGTTGATTTGTGTGCTGCAAGGGCTAAGAGCATGTAGGCCAGCATTGTTTGAAGAAATGATTTGACCAGTACTAGTTTGCTAGCCATGTTTAGGGCTCGATGAGTCCAACTACGCAATCTGGCCTTCATTTTGTTGAGAAGTTCTTCCCAATTTGCAGCTTTGGGGGCGTATTCTGAGAGTGGGATGCCAAGGTATTTGGTTGGAAGGGAGTTCCTCTGAATGTTGAGAATTTTGCTGAGATTTCTCTACACAGGGATAGAAGTGTTGAAGAAAAATAATTTGGATTTTTTTAGATTAATATCCATACCTAAGGCTTCCAAGAAATTACTTAGCACTTTGTTGAAGGTTCAAGCTTCCTTTACTGTGGGGGTTCCCATAAGCATTGTGTCGTCGACAAATTGCTGATGCGTTACTGTGGGTCCTTGATGCGCAACTTTGATGCCTTTGAGCTGATTCGTTTGGATCACTTGGGATAGAGATCTTCCGAGGCCCTCTGCCATGATTACAAAGAGAAAAGGTGACAAAGGATCTCCTTGCCGTATACCTCTGGATGGGTTGAAAGGTTGTAAGGGGCCACTGTTCAGCATAATTGAGAAAAATGCTCCTGAGACCAACTCCATTATCCGCTTTATCCAAATCTGACTGAAGCTGAAAACCTGGAGGATTTCTCTGATGTATGTCCAGCTGATTTTGTCAAAGGCCTTGGAGAGGTCAAGTTGAATGATCATGCCATGGATCTTTTGAGTTTTGATAGAATGCAACAATTCCTGGTTAAGAATGATGATGTCAGTTATCATCCTTCCTTCAACATATCCAGACTGTTCTTGAGAAATGATTGAGGGAACGATAGGTTTGAGTCTGTTGGCCATCAATTTTGAGAGGATTTTATAGATGACATTGCAAAGGGCTATGGGTCTGAATTTGTCAGGGGAGTCAGCATGATCAGATTTGGGGATGAGGGTGAGGAAGGTAGCGTTGATGGCCAGTAGCACTCGCTTAGTTTTGTGGAAGTTCTTTATCAGATTAAAAAGGTCGGCCTTGATAACGTGCCAGCAAGCTTTGAAGAATTCAATTGTAAAGTCGTCTGGTCTAGGGGCTTTGTCAGTAGCCATGGTGAAGATGACTTCTTCAATCTCCTACTCAATGAACTCTTTTAAGAGAAGGGAGTTTTTCTCGTCTGACACTAAGGGGGGAGTAGCACTAATGATTTTGCTGATAGCTTGGGTTCTATCTTGATTGGGCTTTGTGAGCAGTGACCTAAAGTATAAGTTTAGTTTAGATCCTATTTTCTCTTTGGTTGAGACCTTGGCACCATCATCTTTTTGAGGGATAGAATACGGTTGTTGGCTTTGTGCTGAATGGTTGATTTATGGAAGAAACTAGTGTTTCATTCCCCATGCTTTAGCTACTGCACCCTTGATTTTTGTTTCCATAGTAGCTCTTCTTGTCTTAGCCTATCTTCCCATTGCTTTTGGAGGTTTGATTCCTGAGCTAACCTTTCCTCGTTGGGCCCATCCTTGATCATTTTTTGCTGGAGGTCTGCCATTTTTTCCTCGAGCTCTATTTTGGCTTGAAAAAAGGTTACCAAATGTGCTCTTGTTCCAGCATTTGAGCTTGGCCTTGAATATCTTGAGCTTTTGTTGAAAGATGTACATAATGTTCTCGCTCTTTACAGATGTTTGGGTCCACCAGCTTTGTATATTTTGCATGAAGGTTGGGTGATCTATCCAGAAGCTTTCGAACCTGAAAGGCCTGTTTTGAGGCTTGTTCATGTTGGTAAAATGAAACTGTACTAGCGAGTGATCAGATCCCCCAATGGGCAGAATGGTGGCTTCCATGTCTAGATTCTGGAGCAGGATGGATTCCAATATGAGGAACCTGTCAAGCCTTGATGCAACTTGCCTATTTCCCCCTTCCTTATTGTTCCAAGTGTGTAGTCCATTGACTGTGGGAACATCGATGAGTTTAGATGCAGCTATGAAGGTACTGAAAGCTTCTGCATCTTTGTCCAATCTTCTTAGGCGTCCTTTCTTCTCTGCTAGGTTGGTGATCATGTTGAAATCACCCCCTAGGATCCAGTGGTTGGCACCATGGTGTTGTCTGATTTCGTTCAAGTCTTCAAACATCTTGAACTTCTCCTAAATTTGCTAAGTTCCATACATATCGGTGATACAGATTGTTTGTTGTGAGTCTGGCATGTTGAATATGACTGATACCGAATGCTTAGTGGACAGAGCATTCTGCATAAAAAGCTTGTTTTTGTTCCAAAACATTAGCAGCCCTCCTGCTTGCCCAATGGCGTCTGTGCTTGTGCATTGATATTGATCCGGACTTAAACAGGAACGCAACAAATTAAAAAGATAACCATACACATAGATATGCAGCGGAAATAATACTTCATTTCATTAAAGTAAAATACTGAAATATGCTTACAAACAGTAATAGAAATAAACTAGCTAAGGCGATGGTAGCTTATCTCTGAGAAGAGATGTAGTGGATGCATGCCTCTGAACTGTGTTACAATGAGGCTCGAAGGCCTATTTATTGTTGAGAAACAATGGAAAACCTTTCACATCCCGAAACCTAACCCTAGAAGATGAAACACCAAATTGTGGGCCCTGTTTGGGTAAATTGGTACATCAATTTCCCGGGGTCGTAACTTTGGCATACGATATCCGTTTGATGCGTACAATAGCTCATTAGAAAGATCTATCCGAGCACTACCACTTTGGGAGGTAAAATTGGTCCATGGACCCATGTTGCCCCATATTTACCAAAAAACATTGTTTAGGGCCTCAAAACAGCTTCGAAAGTTCAGGACCCGAAACACTGCTAAAAATAGTAAACTATGCAACAATTTAGGAAACTGAAAAAGCTGAAAGAGATAGTTGTGGGGGTCCAAATGGGATAGGTGGGTGGCCACCAACATCCACCTGGATCATTCCTCCCCCCTTAGGAAGCAATGGTCCCCATTGCGTTGAGTTCCTCCCT
>APFE030913020.1:196455-215179 GCA_000404065.3 Pinus taeda | reverse complement strand
CCATTGCGTTGAGTTCCTCCCTGAGATGAGGAAGCTTCTGCTGAGCTGGGTCTCTGGTGAGCTGTTCTGCAATCTCTGATGTGACCAGAAATGGTGGGAAGCATGGTCGACAATGGTCCACTTTGAACACTCGGCGCAAGTGAAGGAATGGAGGAATGTTGTGCTTCAAAGCATTATTGCTCGTAGCCTTGGTACTGGTGTAAGGACAATGTCGGAGTGGTCGAAGCTTCTGATGGGCTCTTGTAAGGTGTTCATTCTGCAAATGTAACCAAACTTTGTTGCCCACCTTAAACATATGTAGAACCCCTGTGGGTGAGGAGAAGTTGTTCCTGTGTTTTGTCATGACCATATCCCTTTGTTGCTACTGCTGCATGGAGGAACCCTTTGCGGGGGTCATGGATGTAGCAATGATCTTCCCCTTACTTTGGGAGCGAACCAAACAGAAAATAAATTTCCTAGTGTGTGATATGAGCTTGTTGCCTTTCTTAGCAGTGATCAAAGAGGTGGCGGTAGGTGAGGCTACCTCTGGTATCTTGTATAATGAATTATTCAAAGAAATAATGACAGCACGAGACCTTGACTCATACACATCATGTCGCCTCCACAAGTATGGTTGGCCTAATAATACATCAAAAACATCCAGAGGTGTAACATCACACAATACCTCGTCTGTGAAGGGCTTGATGCTGTAGGGAAGGCGACACTGCTGGCAGACTTTGAGATCTCCTCCTTCATGAAGACACCCGATACTGTACGGCTGTGGGTGTGGTGGAGTCGGTAGGCCCAACTGCTTCACGACCTCTATTGAAATAAGGTTCTTTTGGCTGCCACTGTCGATAATGAATTGCAACGGCGAACCCTTCACCCACATCTGTGAGTGGAAAAGATGTTCCCCCTCCTCTGGATCTTCAAGCTCATTTTTTTGGATCTTCGCGGTGGCAACAGTGGTGCTGGGATCCGCATCAATGATTTGCTTCCCTTTGCCATTCCCCTTGTTAGGTTCTAGCTCAGGGTCAGAACATGTATCTGATTCGGAGGCCTTCAACTCGGCCACCAGTGACTGCTTGGTCTGACACTCACTTTTGTTATGAGTGGGACTCTTGTGGAACTCACACCACTTTCCTATGTCCTTCTTCTGCTTCATGGTGCTGTTATTTTCTTGCGGCTTTGACGGGTTGTCTTGGGTCACCCCGCCTTGGCTTTGTCCTTTAGACTTCGGATTTGCAGATCCACAGTCTCGCTTCTTTTGTTTGAACTTTTGCTCGATTTTGACAGCGTATCGGTATGCTGTGCCCAATGAGGAGATGTTCAAGAACTCCATCTCTTCCTCAATGTATCTGTGTAGGCAGCCACGGTATTTGAGTACCAGATGTAGCTTAGAATCTTGATACCCAACTGTGTACGAAGGGTATGAAAAATGTTTTTGAACTCTGGCACATCTTGGTCTCGTCCCTGATGCAGTGTGGTCCATTAGATGTATTTGTCCTCATAGCTTTTGAAAGGGTAGTACTGCTCCTTGATGGCATCCCGAAAGTCATTCCAAGTGGGTGCGGATGAAAATAGTGAGCCTGTACTTTCATCCTTCTGCTCGTAGTAGGTTTCCCACTAGTCCTTGACGTGGGGGGCTACTTTGAGAAGAGCAAAAACAATCTTTTCCCGACTTGAAAATTCATGAACAAAAAAATATCCTTCTAGTAGATTTAACCATTTATCTACGACATTTGCGTCTATTTGACCCTTGAATATGGGGATTTAAAAATTAACTTGTACCTTAAAGGACGTGACGTTTCCAGAGTAGCTGCTGGAAGTCGATACGTCACCTTTGGGTAGCCGCTGAAGTATCTGCACAAATTTGTCACTCGAGGGCTTCTTCGAGCAAGATTTTGATAGGATCTCCTGCCCCCTCGTCTTTCTTCTCATCCGCCATGGGAGGCCGTCGGGATTTGCGAGGCTGTCTTGGAAAGGTTCGACTAGTTCAAGCCCTAACTCCTTATATCCCGACCTCGTTGGGGACATGCAAAGAAAAATAGAGAAGAAAGGCAGACCACTCTGATACCACTGATCTGGACTTAAACATGAATGCAACAAATTACAAAGATAACCATACACATAGATATGCAGCGGAAATAATACTTCATTTCATTAAAGTAAAATATTGAAATATGCTTACAAACAATAATGGAAATAAACCAGCTAGGGTGATGGTAGCTTATCTCTGAGAAGAGATGTAGTGGCTACATGCCTCTGAACTGTGTTACAATGAGGCTCGAAGGTCTATTTATTGTTGATAAACAATGGAAAACCTTTCACATCCCGAAACCTAACCCTAGAAGATGAAACGCCAAATTGTGGGCCCCGTTTGGGTAAATTGGTACGTCAATTTCCCGTGGTCATAACTTTGGCATACGATCTCCGTTTGACGCGTACAATAGCTTGTTAGAAATATCTATCCGAGCGCTACCACTTTGGGAGGCAAAATCATTCCATGGACCCATGTTGCCCCAGATTTCCCAAAAAATTCGTTTAGGGCCTCAAAACGGCTTTGGAAGTTTAGGACCCAAAAAACTGCTAAAAATAGTAAACTTTGTGACAATTTAGGAAACTGAAAAAGCTGAAAGAGAAAGTTGTGGGGGTCCAAATGGGTTAGGTGGGTGGCCACCAACATCCACCTAGATCAGATATCCTTTTGCAAAGAGTTTCTTAAGCATCTCTATGCCGTTGGATGAGCATTTGGATTCTTATAGTAAGACAATGTCTGGAGATTGTGTGAAGAGACCGTTTTTGAGGATCTGTCTTTTGGAGGTGACATTCAGCCCTCTGATATTCCATGTGGTTATCTTCATTGAGGAATCTTCGGTGTGGATAGGACCAGAGCCCTTATTTTCCCTTAATTGATTAGGCACCTGCCAAGTTCTTGTATTTGTTGCTTTGTAGATTTTCTTCCCCGTTTTCTTCCTGGACCTTTCGACTTGTATTGGTCCAGGTCTAGATTGGCTTGGATGCATGTTTGGCTGTTATCTCCCCATTTCTTTTTGGTTGTATTCTGGTTGAGATATTCTAACTGCAGGTATGCCATTTCGATTTTCTCTAGGTGTTCCAGAGGAATGGCATTCACTCCCTGTTTAGACCATTTCTTGTTGACTTCCTGGAGATCCAGGTCACCCAGGATTTCTTCCAAGGGATTGATAGGATCAGTTGAGGGCATTCGATTTGGAAGCATTTCTATACATGGAGGGGTGTGCAGAGGTTTGTGTCTCGTATCTCTGTGACCGGGGTTGGGCTGTGAGATTTGAGGCTGAGTCTCGGTTTGGGGTTGGTCAGAGTTTGGAATGGGGATGAATGAAGGGTTCGGTGGTTGAGACTGCGTGGGTGGATCTCGAGTTGGGGGGGCATGGGATTCCATAGGTTTTTTGATTGGATCAAGGTTGCTTATAACTTCAAAGATATTCAGCTGGATGGGGGTTGGGTTGGAGGAGGGTTTAAGAGGATTTTTCCCTTTCTACTTTTTATTTTTCCTGGCAACAAGGATGTAATCCGTGGATGGGTTGTTTGCATTTTTTGCATGGGGCTGAGGTGGGGGCTAATTCAGGGGGCACCCATGACTAATATGTCCATGCTATCGATATTTCCTGCATCTAAAACGAATATCTTCATAGTCGATTGATTTCTTCCAATGAATTCCTTTGTGGATCAGATCAATGTGACGTGGGAGAGGTCCTGAGACATCCATATAAACACAGATTCTGGCATAGGCAATGTATTTACCTTTAGATATGAGATCTGAAGTCTTGACGAAGATGCCTAGCTTGTTCCCGATGGCTTCGAGGATCCACTTATTCCAATAATCCACTGGCAAGGAGTAGAGTCTGAGCCAGACTGGAAATTTTTTGAAATCTTCCTGCTCTGGAGAAAACTTGGGCTCCCAGTACATTATGTATAGTCCTGCCGAGTTGTAGAAGTATGGGCCTCCTTCGAAAGTGTGATCTTTGTCTTCCCTGTGGGTGAAGATGACCGTGAAATAATTCCTTGCTCCTAACTGTAGTTCATAGTTCCCTTTGGGCTTCCATTTCTAGTTTATCCACCAGCAGAGAGCTTTCTCATTGAGTCTCACTCCCATGAAACGATAGACTAGGGAGTGTTTGCACATATGGTATTTGTATTCCTCGATCCAGGGGTCTTCGATGATTAATGAGGGTGTTTCCTTCGATAATGGTTTGCAGGGGGATGGGCCTGTTGTCCCGTTGTGGCTGGGGACGCTTCTCTCAGTTGAAGATCCATTGGCTTTTGAGGTGTGGTTTGCCACCGAAACTTTTCCTTTGTCCCTGGATCAGGTGCCTGATAGGGTAACGGCAGGCACAGGAGGGAGGGTACTGAATACAAAGGGGCCGAAGGCTTGGGGGGTCGATCCCCGCCTAGGGTGTTCATGGGGCATTACGTCGAGGGTTTAGTTGTAGGAGCGTCGACTGAACCACATCTCGGCCAAGCATCCCTTAGCACCCAACCTTAATTGTAGTCCCCTTCCCTCTTTTATATTAGTTGTAGTATTATACTGAATCTCTCCTTTAAATAATCCATTTCTAGGTCAAATTCCTCTTGACTCAATCTTCTCTCCATAGCATTTTCTTTGGAATCCTTCTTCTTCCTATTGTGGCTTGTGCTTGGACCTTCCTCCTTACTAAAAATAATTATTTTTTGATCCCTATGGATGATATTCTCATTTATCATTGTGAATTGCAAACTAGCCTTATAACACCTCATATATGACCTTGGCTATTGGTATTTTTCTAGTCCCCTCCTCTAGAACTGCCTCAACACTCCTTTTCCCTCTATTGTTGTTGCACCATGCTAACTTATTCACAACTAATCTATTTATCATCTCCTTAATGAATTCCCCTCTCCCCTTGTTCCTTCTAACCTTGATGAGAATTATTTAGATGCAGCCTCTCTGCTACAGGGTCCTTCCGCTAGAATCTCAGAGAACAATAATAGTTCTCTCTCCAGAAATTATGATAACTTTTCTGGCTATAATGGGTGCTACATGAACCTACCAAATAAAAAAAAATTAAATATTATATTACCTCTTGGTCCTTCCACTATTTATATATTTGTACCTCAGATCCCTTCACACTCTATACATAGTTAGGATTTCTTCCTTTCTTTCCAAGTCTTCTCCTTGTAGGAATTTCCTCCATCTATGCTCTTTATGGACCTGCTTCGTTAAGATTGAACACTATTTTTTGTTATTCTATGATCCTTTCTCCTCAGTTTAAATATTCTTTCCTTCAATACTTTCTCTTCATGAACAATCTATTATATAATCTCCTTGACTAGGTGCAATTCCTCTTTAATTGGTTTCTAAAACACAAATACTTAATAATGGGATATTATTACCTTTGTAAAGTCTCCTAAATCATAATTTATATAACTCTAAGCACCACATCAATGATTCAGTCCCACTATGACTTCCTTTTTCCATGAGTGTAGCCATGTTCTTATGCCACTTGATGCAATAGAAGTGTCATATCCCTCCTTAGCTTATCAAATTTAAATCAAAAAAATTTCCATGTTCTTTGTCCTAGTCAAGGAACTTTAGGGCTTAACTAGGCCAATTGGGTCTTGTCTAAGGTCAATTTTTAGGACTTAGGGATTTTCAAGAGTTAGGGATTATGGTAAGGTTGGGACAATTATGGTCTTCATGGTTTTCCAAACTTGGTTGGGGCTGACCTCCCTCCTCCATGCCAAATACTTAAGTGATGCAAATTTGTTCACATTGGTAGCTTTGTGGTCTTTCCTTTTTAAATTGATTAAGTGTTGTCCACTCATCCTCTTCCACACATCATGGATTCTTTAACTTCCAATGAGATATTATGCCTCATGCAGTAGCTCCATGTCACTAACGCAATAACTCAAGGAAGTTCCACTCTTGTAATGAAATTAAACCTTTTCTCTAGGGTATAAGAACTCTTTTCATAGGGACTTTTACAATCTCCCAACTTTCCAAATCAACTATAGTGAGTCTACAACATACATGTACAATTGTATTTTTTTTCCATGTATCCCATGTAGTGAGGTTACAAATATTTTCACTACCACTTGAAGCATTCTAACACACAAATGAACAATATCTTTTCTCCTAAATCTTTGGATCTTTCACTTGGATACTTCCTATACTATACCAGTGAATATTTTCTATAGCTCATAGAAAATATCTTCCACATGCATAGACATTTACATATATTCAAAAAAAAGCATGGGATGCACAAGACTGACTCAATATAAATTTTAAAGTCACTTATGCCTCCTAAGTTGTGCTTTCGTACACTCATAGGCTCTTCCAACTTCCTATTACACACCTAAATTTAGAAACACAAAATCAGAAAAACTCTTTACAATATTAACTCCTCTCTTCCCCTCAGACATCAACAACATTCTATTCTCTATAGAATACAGATATTTACATACATTTATATGATATATTTCATAAAAACCTAAGATATATTTCCTTCCACGAAGGACTCTCGAATTCCATGCTTAGCCTATTATATAATCTACCATAACAATCAAAATTAAAACTCCCCCAACAAACGGGGCACGTATACACATTGAAAGTCTTACAATAATATCTATACTTAGTCCCAAATATCTTGATTATGATTAATTACAATTGGGAAGTCCCAATCAGCCCAAATCACCAACCAAACGAGCAACCCATAACATCAAAATCAAGGGAACTTGTCTCAAGACTAAGATTTTACAAATAGGAAGGAAATATTCTATCCCCTAGAGATTTACATTGCCATTTCATGAATATAGGGGAAATTAATTCCTAGGTTGTGTGTTCATGCATCATACTCCCCATGTGGATAAAATATATGGCCGTGTGGTCACATGTCTTCAATTATTGAGGCCTCCTGTATCCCAAATGAAAAGTTGCTATGGTTGGAAACAATGTTTAATACTTAGAGGGGGGTGAATCATTATTAATGACAATTTTAACTTTTATGCCAATTTATATTTTTCATTCAACCTTGGAATTCATTAATTCAGAAACCATTATGATAAAATGTGCAACAATTGAATAAATCAACACATGAACAAGCACACCATGAGAAACATACATACAAGACACTCAAGATTAACGTGGAAACCCAAAATGGAAAAACCACCAAAGCATTTTCTCATATGATGTAAATATAAGCTCCTATTATATTACATCAAATAAATTGCGAGGCACCACTCATAGGAAGCACCAACTCCCTTAGGTTTTTTTCTAGCACCTACTAGCAAGAGCACCAACTCCCTTCTTTTTTAGAAACGTGATAAGCTTACTATAAATACCAATTCAAGAATCAAGTTTTTTGATTTTTCAAGATCTTCTATTAGAGAGACAATTTCAACTTCAAGTCCTTCACAATATTTTTAAAATTCTACTACAGCATGATTCATGTTATCATATGCCTCCATATTATCCTTAAGATTTCTAATCCTTTTTAAAGAAAAATAAAATTTTATTTTAATATTAAGAACTTCCTCTACCTTGTCTTCTTCTGAACCAATAACTCCATATGATATAAAAAAGGATTTTTTATCCTCATACTCATCCTTTGACACATCTTTAGAAATAGGATTACCTGATCGTTTTCTTGATGAACAATCTTCCTTTAATTTACCTCCATGAATGACCTACAGCTTATCCCATACTACCTTTGTAGTTTCATAGTGCATAACCTCTCCTAATGTTGAATCAGGTATGTTACCAATGATTTCATTTAATGCAACATTATTCTTTTGTACTTCTTCACTTGATGGAGGCATTTTAGTGCAACCATTACATACTAAATTCTAGACATGATATCCTAGATTTATTAACTGAGAATTCATATTCTGTTTCCATTCCTGATAGTTATCATTAGTTAACATAAACATACCTTTATTGTTAATGGCTTTTAACTTTCCTTGTTATTCTGCTGAAGATTTCTCTTGACCCATAAATGTAGGTATTGATATAGTATCATATGAATCATTGTAGTTGTTATCCTGAAGTGACTCCTTTCATTCAATTTCCTTCTTCTTTTTCTTTTTCCTGTTGTCCCTGATCCACTCCAAGAAGTTAATATTTAACTAAAGTGACCATCTTTGATACAAATTGTTGGGAAACATATTGAGAGGGGGTGGTGAATCTGTATTTAAACTCGCTTTATTTTTTTTTCATTTCATATTCTAATTTCTATATGCTACTATCATCCATGAAACCAATGTATATACACAACTTTAGTAAAGGCAAACAATGTATAAACAATTAACTAAATTTTCATATGTTTCATTAGTTTTTCATCTTTAACAGTGCATCATTACTTCATTATTCATTCATTAAGCAACAATAAAGAGCATCTAGATGATCGACACACAAGAAACATATCAACAAAAATGAACACCAAGATTTTTGGTAGAAACCCAATGTGGGAAAAAACCACCACTACCATTGTCTTTGTCTTCTTTTTATTATAAAGAGGCACTTCTTACAATCTTGTATTGGCACAGACTCATACTAGTATGTAGAGACCCACCTACAGAAGGCTACAACCTTCTCTCATTATCCAACAACCACTAGAAGGGAGTTACAACCCGTTGATGACATTTACTGACTCTCGATTAGAAGGGAGATGCAAAAATTCACGAGCTACTATTAGAAGTAATATTTGACTCCATCAATGAAGTATCTAACCCATAACAACTCTTGTGGACCATGTATCATAATTTTTCATACTGGATCCACTCGACTCAAAGCGTTAAACCTGTAGGCCACCTTTTAGTTAGGACTCACTTCCATCACTAAGCCCAAACCAAATAAAAATTTTGAAATGAAATACTGGATCAACTCATACAATCATTAAACGAACTGAAACATCAACAAACCAATCACTAAATCTCAACAATCTATGACAACCAAATCAAACCAATCATCACCAGGTCATACCAATGCAAAATATACCAAGTCATACTATGTTCATCATAGAAACCAACTATTGTCACTGCAAACCTTGATCAAATATATTTCAAAAACTATGTGCTTCTTCTCTATAGCATACCCACGTATATATGTGATTCCTCTGTTGAAGACATGTGTACCTATTTCAAGTCACAGACTACTAAGATCTCTCTCAAACTGAATCACTATGTCCATCACTAAAAACCAAATATCATTAGATACATCAATACTAACTTATTTAAAACCCAATCCTAATGCAACACCATCATTGATTAATATTCCAAGTCTTATTCAACCTAACCAAAATTTTCAAACAAAGATTATCATGATAGAGACATCAATCAAAATAGACTAGTCAAATGCCATCAGCAATTCATATTGCAAAATGGTAGCATATGTACATGGATTTCATAAAACACTTCAACGTATGTATGTGCTTTCTGTTTATAACACTCATGTACAGATATGCAGAAACTGAACACCCTTTGAAGAATATATATGAAACTACCCAGAAGCAAATCCACGTATGTACGTGATTAACCTGAGTAAAACTAGCGTACATATCTGAAATCACTAAATTATACATTTTTTACATAACACGACATTTGTCAAACCTTAATTCTTAGCATACACATTGTGGTAGTCACACATCGTTATACCATCATCATGGATCTACCAAACCATAAATATATTACGGAATATAGATTTATTTTAGATCTATTATATCTGATATATCTCCATGCTCCCTGGTGCACACCTGTTTCAGATCAAATCATTGATAAATAATCCATCACTCGCACATATAAAACCTTGATCTCCATCTCGTTATATAGCATTAGCCTCAGCCAATACCTTAGGCCAATCCCTTAGTAATGTCATTGGTATTCTTTAACGGGATCAAATAACCATTGATGGACTCATTACAATGCTCCAATACCATGGTAAATACCCCTAATATTCAACTTACCATGATGCACATTCTGTAGGAAAATATTCCTCACAATACATGCGTATGTACATGACCCTTATGCATAGGATCCGTGTATACTTTCCCAAACTTCACCTTTATCATACATTTGTCTCCCAAATAGACATTGTTTTATCCATCACCACTATCACATATGTACCAACATGCATGCTCATCCTCTTATCATAATGTTGACATTTTTATGAACTAGGTTTCCATCAACAACAACACATTAGACATAATATTAACAATATCCCCCTTTGGACTTGATGGTAACAACTTTAGTGTTTTGTCATCATTTGACCATCTACAAGCACCTACAAATAGCAAGGCTTCCTACCAAGCATTCTTCTCCAAACACCAGGATTCTCTCCCCTTTGACATCAAAGGAAAAAGGCTCACCAATGTTGAATGAATACTTCTTAATCTCTTTGTGGAGAGTAGCATTGTAAGGCTGATCTGTTGAATATGAGAACTACATGTTGACCATGCTCCTCCTAAGCATATGCAAAAAACCTTTAAAGATATGGAATATAAGCTCAAGTATTTATGAACCAGAAAAATAGGACCTTTCCCATCACCAATGACTCATGGTTACATCAATCGCCCAACATAGCATGGTTACATATTTGACCCAACATTACATCAATGTCTCAAAATAATGGGATTACATACATGAATGTCTTGACCACAATAGCCCAAGATATAATTTTACAATGATTTACAACATCACACTTTGCATGACCTTTACATTAAGAGATGTATATGACATTTATAACAAAAACCAAAGACCTCAATAATGAGGTAGCAAGGCTGTAATCGGCAAACATCATTCTCCATAGAGGAACCTACAACATGAGCATCTGACCACAACAACATAGACATGAATATGAACATCTTCATCTTCAAGAAGCTTATGTAGGCTAAGCTAGTGTAGCATCAATCTTCAACATCATCAACATGTGACCAAATATGCAATTCTTCCAAGCATCACAAAGAATTTGTAGCAACAACATATCAATAAACATGCTCATGAAGTCATGTAACATGACTTTTCACATGTGGCTAAAGAAACATATAGGCATGATCGATAACTTTACCATATGTGACCTATGCATCATTGAAGACATAATGACAACAAGATTTAAGTAGTCATCAACCAATGTCAATATCGACCATAGCATGCATATCCTCTTCAACAACAATAGCAACAAAAATTATTCTTCTCCAATGATATGCAATAAGAAATGATCAAGAAAACATAATGCCAACAATGCATCATTAGAAGCACAACAGATGCCCCCCCTAAACCTCGGCCAACTATTCACTATCAAATCTAATTATATCCACCTCATCAATCAACAAATCCATTAATGAACCAAAGCATCAATGACACATTGCAGTAACACATGAAGCATCATCATTTCTAAGTAAAATTTAAGCATTATCAAAATAATGTAACCAATAAATGTCAAAACCAGTAAGTCAAATAATTATCAATTGAAGCATATAAAAAAATTCCCCTAAGTTTGTCACACAATTTTTTTATCTAAGAGAAATGTATGTGATTGTCTAGATCAAAACACACGTATATATGCGACTATCCTTCATGTAATCTACGTACATAAAGTAAAATGCTAAAATTTTCATGACAATAGCTTCTTTGAAACAGACCATACATGTTCCTATTCAAGACTCCTTCAGAATTGCAATGTTAGAAGTATAAGCATCACCAAATGAATATCAAACCAAACTAGAGATCTTTCACCAAGATATACATGCATAGCTCCCCCTAAGATCATACACTACTGATCATGTGGACCTGATAACCACCATCTTCTCTCACATCACTTTTAGATTCATTGCTAGAAGCATGCTTTAAACAAAATAGACTGCAATGGGAACTATCTTCTTTTTTTCTAAATTTGAAGAAGGAGAGGAAATATACCTCTTAGTTCTTCATGAATTATTATCTTTTAATACATATACTTTGTTTGGATTCATGTATCCTCTTATTATATACTTTCTACTTTCTTTGTCTATAACTTTGCATTTAGTTGATCTAAATACAATTGTACGTCCTTTATTAGCCATTTGACTTATGCTTGTAATATTCCGCTTTAGTCCTTGGACTCGTAACGCATCAACTACTTTTGCATACTTCTCAAGTTTTATTCTACCTCTTCCCCTAACGTTTGCAGGAGAACTATTTCCAAGAATCACCTTACCATCTTTGTTTTTCTCCATAAACTCAAACTTTTCCTTATCTCTAATCATGTGATGAGAGCATCCACTATTATGTAATCTTCTTCCTCATCTTCAAATGAGCACAAAGCAAGCCCACACCTAGTTTGTTCTTATTATTTCTACTTAATATGAGAGATTCTTGTGGATCCATCCTTCTCAGGTATTTTGGAAACAATATTCTTATCTAATTTATTTCCATGTTGTTTGTGGAGGTCTATTTACATGTTCTTGCATTCATTTGCTACATCCCCAAACTTGTTACAAGCATAACATCTTATATGACCATAAAAGGGAGTAGAGAAATTATAATATTTATGCTTCATATTCCTTCTATGGTAATCAATAGCTTTGTGACCAAATATGTTTCAAGAAAAGTAATACCCCTTAAAGAAACCCGAGTATCTGGGAGATGATAACCATTTTGCTTGAGACTGAAACAATCTTCTTCTACAATTGGCAACAACATGTCCATAATTATGAGATATAAATCATTAAACATTATTGACCATAGGATAGAACACATTAATGTTTCTATTATTTGGAGAAAATGATTTATTTTGAAAATTTATCTTCCTTGAAAGTTGATCTCGTCGACTTCTTATCTCTTTATCAGGAATTTGATATTTCCTATTGTTATCCTCCAAGATTATTGCAGAAGCCTATGTATCAGACTCTCCTTTTATATATTGAAGAAAACCAATACTATATTTAATGGAAGGATACCTTTGATGGCTAAGGACATTTTCCAAAATTTAGTACTATCTTGAAATTTCAGATGTTTTCCCTTTTCTTCTAATTTACATTTTAGAATGTTTACCCCGACTTTCAGTTTTTAACATTGTTTTTCCTTTTCTAGATACTTCTTCCTTATTCCTTCTTTAACCTTTCTTCCTTCATCCAATTTGTCCTTTAATTTGATAATCTCTTCCTTCAGCCCATTCTCTTGGTCTTCAAGTACTTGAAGTAAGTCCTCATTTTTCTTGTTTGATTTTTCAAGATATGTCCTTACAGAGATGATTTCAGCTTCAATTCCTTCACAAGATTGTTTAGATTCTATTGCAGAATGGTCCCTGTTATCATATGCCTACAACTTATCCTTAAGATTTTTAATCCTTTTAAAAGAAAAATAATGTTTTAATTTATGATTAATAACTTCCTCTAACATGTCTTCTTCACAGTTAGTAACTCCATGTGATATAAGAAATGTTGTTTTATCATCATATGCATCCTTTAACACATTTTTAGAAATAAGATTACCTGATTGTTTTCTTAACAAACAATCTTCCTTTGATTTAGCTTCATGAATGACTTGCAAATTATCCCATACTTCCTTTGTTGTTTCATAGTGCATGACCTCTCCTAATGTTGAATTAGGTATGTTACCGATGATTTCATTTAATGGAACATTATTATTTTTAGTTCTTCACTTGATGGAGGCACTTTAGTGCAACTATTACATACTAAATTCTAGACATCATATCTTAGATTTATTAATTGGGACTTCATCTTTTCCTTCCATTCCTGATAAGAGCTATCATCACTTAGCATAAACATAGCTTTATTGTTCATGGTTTCTAACATTCCTTTTTCTTATGTTGCAAATTGTTCTTAACCCATAATTGTAGATATTGCTATGGCATCATACACATCAATGTAATTGTTCTCCTGAGGTGACTTCTTCCTCTCAGTAGCATTCTTCTTTTACTTCTTTCCCATCGTCCTTGATCCACTCCAAGAAGTTAAGCTTCAACTAAAGTTACCTATTTTGATACAAATTTTGGGAAATATTGAGGCGAGAGAGGAGGGGGGTGGGGGGCGGGTGAATGAGTGTTTGAAACTCACTTTTTATTTTATTTTATTTCATATTGTAATTTCCATACGCTATTTTCATTCATGTAGCCAACGTATATACACAACTTTAGTAAAGGCAAACAACTTATATCCAGTTAACTAACTTTTTATATATTTCATTAACTGTTCATCATTAACCAGTGCATCATTACTTCAATATTAATTCTCTAAGCAATAGTAAAGATAAAATACATCATCAACACCCAAGAAACATATCACCAAACATGAACACTAGGATTTTAGGTTGAAGCCCATTATGGGATAAAACCATCACTACCATCGTCTCTGTCTTCTTTTAATTATAAGGAAAAAATTCTTACAATATATTACTATCACAGACTCATACCAGTACACAAACTCCCACCTTCAGAAGGCTATAAACTTCTCTTGTCCTCCAGCACCCACTGGAAGGGAGCCCTAACCCCTTGATCTCATTTATTGGCTCTGTCTGGAATAGAGTGCCTACCCCTTACACAAATTCACCAACTACTATTGGAAGGAAGCTTTGACTCCCTCACTAAAGGCTTCAACCATTAACACCTCTTGCAGACCACGTTTCATATTGTTTTATACTAGATCCACCTAACTGAAAGCATGAAACCTATAGGTCACCTTTTAGATTGGACCCACTTCCATCATCAAGCCAAAACCAAATAAAAATTTTGAAACAAAATACTGAACCAACTCATCTAATCATTAAACCAAATAAAACATCAACAAGCCAATCACTGAATCTCAACCATCTATTGTAACAAATTCAAACAAAATGATCACGACATAATACCAATCCACAATATACCAAGTCATTCTTTGTTCATCATATAAACCAATTGTTGTCACTGTAAACCTTGATCAGATATATTTAAAAAACTATACGCTACTTATTTTTAGCATACTTGCATATGTACGCACTTTCTCTATTGAAGATTGGCATACAGATCTTAAGTCAATGACTACTAAGATCTTCGTCAAGATGAATCACTCGGCGAGTCACTAATAATTGAATATCATCAAATACATCAATACTAACTTATTGAAAACCCAATCATAATCCAGAACCATCTCTCATCAACAGACCAAGTCTTATTCAACCTAATCAACACTATCAAACACAGAGTATCATGATAGAGAAATCATCGAAAAACAACAACAATTAGAACAAAATTGATCAAATGTCATCAACAAGTCATACTCCAAAAACCAAGCATATGTATGTGGCTTTCATAAAGCACATTAGTGTATGTGTGCACTTTCCATTCACAACACCAACCTACGAATATGCACTAACTCAAAACCCTTAATAGAATATATACGCAACTAACCATAAGTTGATATGTGTATGTATGTGACTAACTTGAGTAAAAGTAGCATACAAATATGAAATCACTGAATTATAGTTTTGTTGCATAAAGACACATCTATTAAACCTAAATTCTCATCATACACATTGTTATAGTAACACATCACTATATCAACAATGGATCTATCAAACCATAAAAAGATTAAGCAATACGTATTCATTTCCGATCTATCAGATCTGCTCTATCTCCATGTTCCCTGGTGCACACTTGTTTCGGATCAAGTCATTCATAAATAATACATCACTTACATACATAACGCCTTCATCTCCATTCCTTTATATGACATTAGCCTTAGCCAATACCATAGGTGATTCCCTTAGTAATTCCATTGGTATTCTTTGATGGGATCAAATAATTGTTGACTCACTCATTACTATGGGTCAATACCATGGTAAAGACCCCTAGTATTCAAGTGATCATGGTGCGGGTTTTGTATGTGACTTTTCTTCACAATACCTGCATATGTACGTGACTATTATGCATAGGAGCTTTCTATACTTTCCCAAACATCACCTTTATCATACATCTATCTCTAAACTTAACATTCCTTTTTCCATTACCTTTGTCACATTTGAACTGGCTTGCATACTCATCCTGTTACCATCATGTTGACATCTTTTTCAAGTAGGTTGCCATCAAGGACAACACATTAGCCATAATGCCAGCAAACAATATATCGAACGACGATTAAAAAATGTTTTTGATGTGGAAATGTTATGTTGGCCAATGCATATTTGGACCTAAAACATGCACTGGCTCCTTAGGGTTTCTTCCTTTAGTGTCTACATCGAGTTTGTTGTCTATTGCATCTTTGTGATCTATGACCTTAAAACTAAGGAACAGAAAAAAGTACCAATTCTCTGCAAAAAAAAATAGTAGAAATAAAATGTTTCTAATAATATACGGGGAAGAAACAACTTACAGAATGCCACTAGTAACTAAATTACTAAGATACCTAATATAGTCGTCATTTGTTAGATGTCTTTTTGTCAAGGGGTTATCAAAGAACAACCTTTATCTCGTTTCATATATTCTAACAATAAAATATGAGGGGTAAACCCTAGGATTAGTAGTCATTCATGTGTAATTATGAAATCTACATAAAATAAAGAATAATAATAGAAAACATGGAGTAGGTAGTAGATCTAAAACAAATAACAATTGCCAAACTTCATTTCCCAATGATAAAGTTTTTTATTCAAATATTAGCACATGTGGAGAAGACCCTATAAGAATGGGTAAAGGGGGCCGCGTCCTTAGGAGGGTTCTTCTATATCCTTTATCTACAATTAAGGTGATTCCCTATCTCCAAACTAGTTGAGAAATCACAGAAAGAAAAGTAGATGAGGTTCTAGTGCAAAAAATGTAAATGTCACAACATGAGTGGTTGGATGATTATAACGGTCATGTGTAATGAGAAGACAAAAAATATCTATTTATAATAAAATTCTAAGTTAGATCAGAAGTGGTAAAATAATAAAATATTCATTGGACCAACTCAAGATCTAAGAGATTTTGATATTTTTTCATTATTTGTGTGAGGAAAAGGTCAAACAAATGGTGTAAAATTTATTTAGATAAGTAGCTAAAAAATAATGATTTATTGAGTTAATTATGGAGGGAGACTCACAAATAATTATTCATATGGTAATATGCCTACAACATAGCTCCCCTACATTGAAAGTGTCAAGATGTTGGTGTATTTAAAGCAGATTATAGTGTCAATATTCTTCTTACAAAATTTTCAACCTCTTCTTTTTCTCATGTGAAACACTGAGGGGACACAATTTCCAATGAACGAATGAACGAAGGAATTAGTTACAATCCAAACATTCTTGATCTCCACTAGAATGAGAATGTTATAGAAACTTTGAGACAACAATGTCTTAATGTTACCTCATTAGATTAAACTTCCCATAATGGGTGTACATTCATGATAATCTATTCACATGAGATCTTAACATGTCACCAAGTAATCTTTAGAATAAATGTTTTCCACACATGATGTGAGAAGATTCTATAATGACATGCATAATCTCACCAATTTCTTTCTACTTCCATGAATAATCAAACTTTGGCAACTCTCGGAAGCACTTTAAAAATGTAGGTGGCTATGGGAAATAAGTTAGATGATCATATTTTTAATTTCTCTCTTGCATGTGGCTTCACCTTGATTGGACATAATCATTCCTTCCTATTTTGATTCCCATTCATCTTCTTGGTTCATATACTTATGAGTATTGCGCTATCTATAGTTTTTGGATATGAGGATAACTTCCTCTTTCTTTCCCTTTATATTTGGTTTATCCTTTCTCTATTTTGTGGGTAGTTGTCCCTTCCTATCCATGTTTCTCATTATTATTTTTTTTACGTGAAGCCCTTCCTATTATCTCAACTCATTGGCTTTTCTTCCTTGCCCGAATCCTCCCCAAATATCACCCTTTGTGTTTGCTTTACCTTCTTTTCAATCACTCGTTCGACACTCTTTTCTCTTTCTATAGAAAATTGTTCCTTATTTTCCATGATATCTAAGTTGTGGTCTTTAATCTATAGCTTCCTTACACTACCCCTCACCTCTTTATACCTTGACTTCACCTCACTGGTTTTTTGTTCACATTCTTCATCCCTTCCATCTAGAATTTTAAGGAAATTCTCTTCCTATGGCCACACGGGGTATTGAAGCTCTAGCAAACCACCTACAAACACATCTCAAGTGAATGTTGAATAATACACTGCAACATTATGGGAGAATACTCAATCCTCAATTTATAGGAAAACCCACAATGTGGAGCATGACGCTCAAATGCAAAGGAATTACATGTCCAATGTACAAGTAGAGGATAATGTAGGTCATTAGATCACTCATATAAGGAACATTTGTTTTAGGAAAGCTAGATACCATCAAACTATAAAATTGTACTAGAAAATCGAAATAATTATGGAAAAGTTTTAGTGGAACAATTAGAAACATAATAAGTAATCCTTTCTAGCATTGACAATGTGCAACTCTAGCTAAAGCAATTAAACTCCAAACTCTCTTTCATGGCAAAGAATTTAGTTGTCTTGGAGCTCTTCAATTTTGAAGAGAAGCTAGAATCTCCTAAAACCATACACGTTGATTCTCCTTCTAGTTGAATATTTATACTATGATTTTTTTTTTATTTTTTATTTCAAAGAGCCATTATAGTGTCTCTCATGATTACTATAGGTTTAAGTTTTATGGCCCATCTCTAGACTTTATCAGACTCTTAAGACTATATTATTATGTTGCCAAGTTTGGATTTACCACATAAAGCCACTTATCTGTGC
>APFE030913020.1:158424-183441 GCA_000404065.3 Pinus taeda | reverse complement strand
CCACCACAAGTCCACATGGTGGGAAGGAGCACAAAAAGAACACTACACTGTCATCAAAGAAGAATATTCTAGAGAAAACTCTGAGTCACAAGAAATCAAGGAAGAAGGAAACAACTCTCAAAGCAAGCAAGGAGAAAGCCCACCCCAACAAATCAACAGTTATGAGGATCTGAATACCGCAGAAAATAAATCTTCATTCAACAGCGAAGCAGATCTCCTAAACCAAACTTCTCCGACTATAGATCTCGAAGCTAAGACACCAATGTCCCAAGAACCAGAAAAGATGAAGGAGATGCAAGACAAAGGAAGTTGGAAGACCGTAGAGAAAAGAAAGAAAGCTACAACACCAATCTCGCCAAAAAAGACGAGGAGCCAGACAAGTAAAAATTAAGAAAATTGTAGGTCCGATAGACCAATTTGGTCTCAGTGGACGTTAACCACCATCATCATCATCATCATCAGTTAGTTTCTCTGCAAGCAGTTTTACACATTGAGGATCAATGATAAACGTAATGCTATCAATCATATTAATGTTTCAGAAACAACAATAAATCCAAATCAACAGAAGAGCAAATAAAATAGAATATATTACAACGAGAGCTCGTCTGTGAGGGGACCTCCCACAACGGCTCTAGACTAAGCTACGATCTCAGGAAGCGATGATCACACAAAATAGAAGATCAATTTCTAAGGAAGCGATGGATCACGCAAAATAGAAGATCAAATTCTCATATTTGCCATTAATCAAAAGCAAGTTACATAATGTCTCATAATTTCTGAGTACAGAGCTATTATAAAAAACCCAAAAGGTCAATTGTATGTGATTGCTCTCCAACTAACTTCTTCATATTTTCCACACCTTTATTTATACACTTAATGAGAAGAAGGAACTAAATCAAAGCAACCTTCCCAAACTTGGAAAAAAACATTTGCAATCTGGAAAACAGACCATTCTGGATTTTTAGAAATATGGGTAAATAATGCAATTTGGGTAGATTAACATTAGAGATCCGACAATAACTCTCAAACTATTTCTAATTTCGAGAAACCAGCGAAATTTAACTTACACTATTTCTAATTTCTAGAAACCACCCAAATTTAACTTAATCTTCTATATTGAGAAGAAAACCCATGTCCTAAAATTTTCAGAGTCACCTCCATCCCCTTGGGAATTGTGTAAAAGGTTGACTATCCAAAATTTATGACCTGTAACATTATTATTATTTTTGAGTTGGGGCTTTATATGTATAACCTGAGTGTGATCTGAATGGCGTATACCTATTTTTAGACCTCTCTCTTCAAAACCCATGTAGCGAAATTTCTTCAGGAAGGGCACAAATGTACTAACCCGGAATTGGTACCGAAACTGCACTACTGGCACTAAAACTAAGTTAAGCTAAGTAATTCATCACTAGTAAAAACAACCTAAAATAAATTAATCTATTAAAGATGTAGTAATTAATGGAAATACGTTTTGGGCTCAAAGTGTTAAAAATGTATAGTACAAGGGAAATATGTGGTTACAAAGGCGAGATATTAATGATAATAGATGGTTGAAAAGCATGACAATACGAGAACCAAACATCTCCCTAGGCCGAAACATTTGCATGTCATGAAAAAGAAATTTGTCTCCAATAATGTCCTTTGGCGTGTTTTAGTTGCCCCCTTTTGTTTTATTACCGTTGTTGTCACAAATATTACCCATGTCCGCTGTACAACATTTATATCATAAACGCATCCAAAAGACACTGATACAGTAATCTCTGAATATGAAAACTGACGTTTTTCAACAATAGCGTTGGAGGTGTTCTCATTTTTCAACCAAACTAGATGATGTTATAATCTCCCTTTCAAGAGAAATGAAGGCAACATGTTTGTTTTTCAATTCTAAACCACACTTTCTAAGATTGTATTGTTAATATCTTCCATTGTAGGCAACATGTTTTCTTTTCAATTCTAAACCACACTTTCTAAGATTGTATTGTTAATATCTTCCATTGTTTTCTCACGGCTAATAATTTTGTTTAGCAAAAAAGACATAGAATGCAAAAACCGATTTTTGTTTCCAACTTTCTTTTAGCCCAACTCTCAAGAAGAAAGAATGATACAGGAGATCATATAAAGAATTTAAAGGCAAAGCTCAAAACTCTTAACTCCGTGTCTTACAATATTGGCATACAATTTCTTTTATAATTTTCTTATGAACCATTGGATAATATCGAGTGGGAAGCATGCGAGTATCAACATATATAGCCCAATGACACTCTCCACATAAAGCAATGGTGACACAGAGATCATTTATAATACATGTAGCTCTTTGAATCTAGTGATAAAATTGCTTATAGGATGGATCGTTGGTTCCAAGTCATACGATAATAAGGATATCACTCTCCACATAAAGAAGTTGTGACACAAAGCTCATTTACAATGCATGTAGCTCTTTGAATCTAGTGAGGAAATTGCTTATAGGATGGATTGTTGGTTCCAAGTCATACGATAATCATGGACATCATAAGTGCATGAAAGAGAGGTGAACATCTTACTCAGATTTACATCATTCTTCTCATCGCTAGCATGAAGTAGCACAAGATAATAAGTTAGATCATACCACCCTTCCATCTTCAAATTTGATGACTCTTCTAAAGGTACTCCATGAATGTAGATGGGAATAGGTGGTAGAGATACTCCTTGGTTGTTGAAAGAGCAGTATCTAGTGTTGAATGAAACCACATCAACAATCCCAAATAACATTTCCAATCTACTTCCTTGCATATAATAACACTTTTAATATCTCCTCCAAGTAACTTATATAGTTTCAACCTATCCTCCTTTATGAAATTATAATCCAACCCTTCAATATTCCATGTTTTTTATTATTAGAAATGAAAGACATACCCCCAACAAAAAGAAGTGCACCATATGGAATATCAAGGCAAAAGTCATGAATGTTAGTCCAGTTTTGGAGATCTTCTGCGTGAACAATGAAAGTAGTTTCATCCACCTATTTCACAATATTAGGGGAATTTTCAATCCATGCTGGTAATTTTTTTTTCTTCTTACATTTATTTCCTCTAAATTTAAATTTAAAATTTCTCTCATCTTTTCTGACTGTAGTTTCAACTCCTTATTTTCCCAATGATAAATATGTTGAAATGAAATTAAATTCCACCATAAAGAAGCAAGTAGCTACCAGTTCCTTGTGCCCAACAAGACTCCGTCATCCATTTTGGGATGTATTTTGCTTACTTAATAATTAGAGGTTGAAGTCCAAACTAAAAAATGCAAATGTTGCACAATAACCTCTATACTAATTATAAAATCATTGTAGAATGACTTGATAGAAAGAATGACCTTGTAGTCCTTGCAAAAGTGTCATCTAGAATCCCTACAATAATATCAGAACCCTTGTACCAACATCTGTTTCCTTTTCTGCCTTCGAAGAAGTCAAGAACATCCTTCCCTCATCAACCCTAATATCCATCACAAAAACACTACTGGTATGAAATCATACATATGAAAAAGTTGTGTCATGAGTTGTATATTCAAATCTATTAGAAGCATCGAAGGACTTGCAATTGTCTCACCAAGAAAAGCTCCATAAATTGTCCTTCATACATATAAATTAGTGTGCAAAATGTTTATATTCCAACAATAACCTTCAATAATCCTTGTAAGATAGTTGGGAAGTGAACCCACCAACAAACCAAATAGAAATAAATGAGCATGCCACAAGTATCATATATCCTAGAGATTATTTCATTTCCGCCCCAAACAAAAGTTGTTGGAGTGAATGTTGATTCTGGTTGACATTTTCTTCTCTTGTCCTAAACTGAAAAGAGTGAAACTTGGATTGTATACATGCTAGAAACTCCAAAAATATTGAAATCATATTGAAAGTAGAGAATTGTAAGCTATTATAGGAGATTGAATCTGCTTCTTTCAGTTGACATGATACTACAAATTGATATTAAAATCACAAACCAAATATTATTCACCATAAGCCCACATCTAGCATGATTCTATCTATGTCAATAAGCTTTTCTAAAGTCGAACATAGAAACAAATCATTGGATTATTGACCATTGGTGGATGTCGTTACTTAGTGCAAGACAAATCACCATTGATGTCAATGTGTGGAAAGATGAAAGAGTTCATTCTTATTGTTATGAATGGATGCATTGAAGTCGATTCACCTGTAGAATCTGAATATCAAGATAAATTAAAGTATTCCCTTGTTTTAATTAAGGGAGTATGCCATCGATGTATTCAAACTCCAATGCACTTAAAATATCTCTAATGTTCGTCCTAGATAAGGTCTAAATGTTTTGGGACAAGATCATTTGGAATGTGAGTGTTAAGGAACCCCACATTAGGGAACATGAGCATAAAACCAAGAGGATTTTGAATAACCATCTGAACCAATATGAACTTATAGAGTTTATTGTGAATCTTGCTCTCCAGGAAACTTCGTTTTTAGGTAATATTCATGCTTAGTTGCATCACTTGCCTGGTTTTCAAAACTAGACATATTTTTATCTTTACTTATTTTGTTTAGTTATTTATTCCACTATCCTACCCTACTTTGATAAAGAACATTCTCCCTCAAGTATAAGAATTCTTCTACTGAAGCCATGTGTGTAACAAGATAATAAATATAGTCATAATCAGGTTTGAAAGGTAGGCTTCAATGCATACTAGAGCATGAGAGCCCAACTTCATTGAATGATATGATAATAGGAGTTATTGAAGAAAAGAGTAGTGCATTAGCCTAATGGTTTCCTAGAACCAACAATCAATATAATCATAGTGTTCTTCACTCCTTTATCTAGTCGAATTTGTATGTCCTCCTCTACCATGTCATGAAAATCTCCTATTGATGAATTGTTGATTCCATGGGTGCATGATGGATGTGATGATAGGCATTTCACAAACTCCTCATCTCAAGTTCTAATAGCTTCTCTCCAACAAATTTGGTCCAATATTTTTTGGTCTCCTCTAAAAATTGGCAAGGATGATTAGGGAATTATTTTGGATCTTGCTATGGAGCTGGCTCATGGATCTTTTGACCTTCTATCACTTCCTAGAGTGCAAGTATGATTGTTGACAATATTTTCTTTTTCCTAAGATATAGAGAGTTTACTAGCTAATGCTAGGATTTGAGAGATTTCTTACAGGATCATTCTTTTAAATCTATATCAAATATGAGTTCCTTTTACTAGTTATTGATCCCTATCTACCACATGGATTAATATGTGCAGGGGTTCTAACACCCAAATAAAAACTTCTTAAATAAATAAATGAAATATGATAAAGGAAAACAACTTAAAATCAAAATTTGTCATGTCCTTAGATGACATGACATTGATAAGCCGTGTTGTCACTAGCTATATACTCATCATGAGTTATCTTTCTCATTTATATGAATCCAACTTCAAATAAAACACACATAAAAAAATGTGAAACCAACACAATGATGCTTTAGAAAAACCCAATAAAGTGGATGTGGTAGGCTAGGACCCTTTTTAGATATTTTGAAACAAAGGTATCTTTTCATCTTACTATTTTGCCTCCTCCAAGTCACAAGCATCAGAAAAAATAAGGACTAAACTACCAATTCTCTAACACCTATTTAGCACCTCCCCGGTAACAACTCCAAAAATCTTGTTCAAAATATATGTATTAGATTTGTAATATTTAATAGTCAAACTAGAATTATAATTCTTAGAGATGTTAGAAAAATACATATAGGATTAAAGCCTGATCTAATCTAATCTAATGTTGGTGAATGCTGCTAAAAATTAGCAATCAAATAACATTACTAAATGAGAATCAACACAAACTGAAAGTAAAGACCATTGACTAGTCCTTATCTCAAATCCCTTGGCACAACCCCATAATGCAATATTTCACACTATGAAGTGGTGTCCATGCATTCAATAGTAGGTTGCTTGAAAAGAAGAGGATTCTAGTTCTAGTGATTAGTATCTCACAATCAAATGAAAAGCATTAAAGGCACAAAGAAATGTAAATAAAATAGATCTAAAGGAAATTGGATTGAACTAAAATATCAAAGAAACATGAAGAAAATGTTGTAAATTAACATTATCGAACGTGTCACTAGGTCAGAGGGAAAATAGTAGTGATAAGGGCTCTGAGCTACAATCTTTTAGACAAGAGGTTTCTATGTTCATTTAACTCTTTCAGAATAGTTTCATTTTGGCTTGATCCTTCATTGGACTTCTCCTATAATGGATATTGAATTAAAACTTGTAAGAGTCATCTAGAAATGTTTTGATTCTAAGATGGAATGACTATATATTCAAATAGTTGAGCTTCCTTTATAGCGAAAACACTACATTCACTAAAATCTATAGTGAACTATGTTATTCCTGTTTATCAAATAAGATTTCACTCTAGTTCTTTCAGTAGAGTTGGATTTTCTAATAATTATTTTTGCAAGAAAATGACTAGAATCTTTAGCCATTGGCCAAGACAAGCTTTCAAGAGTAAAGAATATGAAAATTTAACTCAAAAAAAATTGAACACTTTAGTCTAATGTATAATTTAGCAAACTATTTTGAAACTTTTGACCTAAAAGTTTTAGGAAGCTTTTTAGAGAATCAAAACCCAAAAAAAAAAAAAAATCTTTTAGAATAGACTTTGATTTGATTTGGAAAGGGATAAATTGTAAATATGAAATTCGAAAGTGAAAAGAAATAAAGGAAATTAATGTGTGCTGAGGTCTCAACAAGTGATGGCACAGCTATAAAGACATGAATGTGTGGTAAGCACTATTAAATCTTTTATGTAACTAAAAATGATATTTAACCATATTCAAGCAGACACCTTACTTCTCATAGAGGGTACCATAGAATCTTATTTTCGATGTTAAAAAGATAAATTAAGCAGATTCCTAAATACAACATACTAGTAGTTTAAACAACAAGGGAAAGAACTAGTGAGTTAATTCTTTAAACCAGATCCAAGTGTAAGTTTGTAGCCATGATTCACAAAGTGTGTTTGTGTTAGGTGATTGAATTAGTTATTTCAAGTAATATCTAAAATTTTATTATCGATGAGTTTCTACTATGCCATGGCTTCATAGACCCTGATAGATTACCACACATCAGGCCCTTTGGGTTCTTAATTGTCTCATAGTCTAGAAAATACAATAGAATTTCCTAAACAAATATGAGTCCTTCGTATATTGTTTTTCCTTTAACAATTAGGCTGATGAGAAAGAGATAATAACTCTTGAGATGGTTTGGATCGATACATTTCCAAAGAATGATTAAACTCATGCCAGGTTATAATATATTGCCCTTTAATTTAATTTTCAACTGTTGTAGATGCTTGGAGTTTCTCCCAATCCGCACACAAGATCAATCAAATTAATGTGATGGAATCAAAATTTTTACCAAATTAGTAATTAGTTGACAATCGAGTCCAGTATCATAAAAAGTAACATGTCACAGTTATACTATTCTAATATTAGGACCTAATAGAGCTATTTAAACAATCTTTCATAAATTTTGAATCATAGTCTAGCCATTCCCTAGACATAAGATAAGTGCATACTAAGCTTTCATGACTGCGTAAGCCTTCCATAAGCTAAAATATTCAAGGAAAAACTAGACTTATAAAATGTAATATGATGAAAGAACATATACTCACCTTTAATATACATAAGAAAATCATACTATCAATGAAACCCACTATTGATTTCAAAAAAATATAATAATTTTGAATGGTAAACCATTCATGGATGACATAACAAAATCATTTTTCTAAAAACCAAAAGTATGATACATCATTTGGGAAAACATATAGAAAAATGTAATATGATGAAAGAACATGTAATACCCTTCTAAAAAATCAATATCTCAAGGTTAAGATAGATGAGAAAAGCATAGTATTAATGAAACCCACTATTGATTTCAAAAAATATAATAATTTTGAAAAAATATAATAATTTTGAATGGTAAACCATTTATGCATAACCAAAAAATTATTCCAAAAACCGAAAGTATGATACATCGTTTTATATAAAAACATGCTTCAAATTGAAATCAAACTTTATTGTGAGATATTAGGAAAATGAAAATTGCTATGCAATATTCCAAAAGAGTTATTTTACACAAAATCTTCAACAAGTGGCTATAATATGATAGGATTTAGTAATTATTGTTGATTAAACCCCCTTTAACACCACACTTATCTATTTTGTAGTCATCATATTTACCTCAAAATTCAAATCAAATCTTAAGCTTTAATTATCACGAGTCTTTATAGACTATATTTTGAGAACAAAGTGAAATTCGGTCATGAATCCAAAGCAAAAACGTATTCTCATCTTTGTCTTTAAAATATAGCCTCAACCATTCTTAACTTTTTGAAGTTTAAAATCATCATTACTCTACCATTGAATGTGTGACACTAGTTTTGAATTGAAACTATCTGAATTGAAAATTTCGAGCTAAAATTGTAATCTATGATTCGTGAGTATGTGCATAGCTATCATTATTTTCATATGTTTACAATATGTTTAAACACCCATTAAGGCCTCAGTATCCCTTAAGTATACAATACATGCAGTCTTCACCTCATAACCATGTGATGTAGCAAATGCATTAATGGGATTTTAAAGAATATTCCTAATTTAAGTAGATATTAATAAATAACTCCAAAAATCCTTTTCATTAACCTTTCTCCAAATACCCTTTTCCATTTAAAGATTCCTTATTTTTATTAGATACCCCATTTTACATTCCCCAATACATGGAAGCACCCTCATTCCTCACATTCCCCACCAATACCTATAGTATATTGACTTTATTTTTCACAACCTAAAACCCCTTTTATGAATGACCATGATAAGATATTGGTTAACAAGATAAACCGCAAACTACTAATCTAGAGGGACCCCTTTTAAATTTTGAAATATAACATTTTTAGAATGATGTTGTACTTTTCTTTAGACCTTACGCATTTGATCTTGATGAAAGGTTGGTAGACTATGACTAGATTGTTTTTCGTTAAGTTTGTTATCAATTCTTCTTCCTCATGTGAATATTTAACATTTTTTATCAAGTCAATTGGAAACTTAGATTCACTTCTTATGCATTCATCATATTTCATGTATCATGAAAGTTCCACTCTTGCAACACATAGCTTTAAAAGGATAAGATATTTGTTTAAGTAGTAACAACTTCATCTGTCCTTATTGAATCATTTGTGTACCAATGGCTAGCCTAGAAGTATTTTTCTAAATCAATTTGTGCTTTCACGAAGTGCTAGATGGTAGTTGTTCCATATGATAGTCACAATTCTCATGTATTAAAGTATATTGGTGGGTTAAGGGTTACACTAGGTTTAATAGAACCCTCAAATACAATACAATGAAGATGAAAGATAAGATAATAGAATCATATTCACATAGAACCTTGTTTTAAATGGGACTAGAACTTTTATTTAACAAATGTTGTTGCACATAATTTTGGGTGCTCCTAGAAAACGTTGTTTATAACTTTTTGAAGATTGCAATGAAATGGTTATAAATTAACTCTATGGTCCACAATAATGAAAAAACATAGTCAATGTTCATGTTGGTCAACATATATGTTATATAGTGAGCTTAGAGATGATAGGAAATATATGTGGGATTAAATCCTAATTTAATCAAATCTAAAGTGAGCAACCACTCCTAGAAATAAACAAATAAATGAAATATTCAAAAAGGAAAAAAACCACACTAAAACTAAAGACCATACAACCAGTCCTTGTCTCAGATCCCTTGACTTGGCTCTGAAATACTATCTTTCACTAAACCCCAGAAAGAATTAAATTATTCAATGTAGGTTCGATCTATTGGAGCAAAGGGTTCTAGTTTGGTCTTAGTTCCTTGAAATTAAATAGAAAAACAAAATACAAGGCATTGAAACAAAATGATACCTATTCTAAAGCTATTCATAAGGTTCACTTGAGAAAAAAATTTAACCTATTCTAAATCACTCAAACCATTATAATAAAACAGAGATATAAAACCAATTATTATTAAACCAAGTACTCACTTGCAATGCTTTCAAAATGGTCACTACACATTACAAAGTGTTATACAAAATTTTCACCATTGCGGATAAAGGTGAATTCCCTATATCTAGTGATATAATGTAGAACAACAGAAAGAAAAAAAATGAATTTGTCCTTAGAGAAATTAGAGTATGGGAAAGAATACTACCTGGAATTTGTAGAAGGCCTTTCTCTCCTCCTTACTTGTAAGCTCTAGTTCTAGCTCCAAGTCCTATAATTAGAACCTAGACACACAACTAAAACAACCAAAGGATCCACAACATCCATGTAGCATAATCTAAAATCTATATTCAATTAATCAACATGGCATTAAAATACATGAGTGCAAACATAACACAACAAATATATTGAAACATGATACTCTTTGTGTTAATAAATATAGGAGAGAGCTTACAACCATAAATTGTAGGTGAATTTGTAGATTTCTCCCCAAGTTAGCTTGTCCTTTCTTGTCACAAGGCGAACCTCAACATCAACCCTAATGCATGAATATGTTGACTCCTTTAGGCTCAAAGTAGTAGCATGAGGGCACTATCAATCTCCAAAAGCCAACCTAGACCTTATGGGAGGCATTAAATTTATACGAGAAGTGTGGTAGTTTAAGAAATCTCATCCAATTACCAATATAGGCTTGAGATCCACATACGATGAGAGAATGAGCTCAAGATATAAGATATAAGGTCTCCAAGGTAGGGTCAGATAGGAATTCGATCTCTCTATCCATGGTAAATATTTAAAACTATCTTGGAAGCTTCTAGAAGAAGAAGCTTCAAAGATATTTTTTATTTTCCTAAATTTCTAGAATTGTCGCACCTGTAGAAGGGAGCTACATGTGTTGACCAACATTGTTGAACAAGCATGCAACATGCACTAACACAGATGACGAAGCAGGTAATGTGTGTTGGGGCTAAAAATGGTGTTTTTGAGCAATTTGTCCTAGAAACTCAAAATTTTTGGAGAAGTGATGCTTATGGTATTGTGAAAGGATGATGACAAAATGTTCAAGGATGTTGATTGATCCAGTTTGGAGGCCTATTAACCAACTGTGGAAAAACAACATATAACACAAAGCAATGCTAAATTTTAAACACAAAACTTATATAAAATCATGGATCAAGAATAGTCACACAAGGCAAACATTTGTATAATTGATGAGTCATATTATGCTCCTCAAGCATGATCAAAAGGAATGATACTCTTTCAAAAATGAAATTCAAATCCCTGTTCCAATATTCAATATGATATGGAAATCGATAACATTTAAAGACAATAATTATATAATACAAAATTTGTTTTGCATATTTAGTTTCTTTCTGGGATATTTTACACATTGAGGATCAATGAAAAAATAAGACTATAGTAAATCCAAAACAACACAAGTGAGAATAAAATAGAATACATTACAAAAACAACTTGTTTGTGAGGAGACGTCCACACTGACTCTAGACTAAGGTACGATCTCTGGAAGTGAAGGATCACATGAAATAGAAGATCAAAGTCTCACATTTCCATTAATCAAAAGCAAGTTACGTAACGTACATTATAATTTATGAGTATAGAATTATTATAAAAAATCTAATCAAAATGTCAATTGTATATGCTTTCTCTCCAGCTAAACCCCTCATCCTCTCCACACATTTATTTATACAGTTAGGAGAATATGGAAATAAATCAAATCAATGTTCCCTAACTTGGAAAAATCATTTGGAATATGGAAAATAAACAATTCAATTTTTTTACACATATGGGTAAATAATGTAGTTTGGGAAAATTAGTCTTGGGAATTTGACCATAACTCTCAAATTGTTTCTAATTTTGAGAAACCACCCATGTTTTAATCAATTTTCAGTACCTGCAAAAAAACCCATGTCCGAAAATTTTCAGATTCACCTCCATCTCCTTGAGAATCATGACAAAGTTGACTATCCAAAAATTGTAACCTGCAATGTTCCTTTTGAGTTGGGGCTTCACATGTGTGACCTAAGTGCTATTTAAATGGAATAAAATTATTTTTAGGTATCTTTCTTCAAAAACCATGTGGTGAAGTTTCTTTTGGAAGGGAGCAAATGTACTAACCACAATCGATTATTGAAACTTTATTATTGCATTGAAACTCAGCTAACCGATTCATTGATAGTAAAAACAACTAAAAACTAAATTAATCTATTAAAGACATAGGAATTAATGGAAATAAGAAAATTTTACCTCTAAATGTGTGTCAAAAACAATTTGGGCTCAAAGGGCTAAAAATGTGCAATAAGAGGGAAATATGTGGTTACAAAGGCGAGGTATTAAGGATAAAAGGGTCAAATAAATGGTTGAAAAACATGAAACACTGAGAGCCTAACATTTCCTCCACATCGATACATTTGGATGTCCTCAAGAAAAATAAATATCTCTCCAATAAAGACCTTTTTTAGGTTTCATTTTCCCCCTTCTTTTTTAATACCATTATTGTCACAAATACTATCCATCTCCCCTATACAATGGTTATATTAGAAATGCATCCAACAGACACTGATAAAGTAATATTTCGGTATAAAAAATGACCTATTTCAACATTAGTATTAGAGTTGTTCTAGCTTTCAACCAATCTAGATGATGTTACAATCTCCCCTTCAATGGAAATTGAGGCAACAACATTTTTTCAATTGTAAAACTAACTTTTGGAGATTGCATTGTCAAGATCTTCCATTATTTTCTCATGGATGATGATAGTTTTGGCTAAGAAAGTAAAGAATGCAAAACCAGTATATGTTTCCAACTTGATTTCAACCCAAATCTCAATAGAAAAGGATGATACATATCATGCAAAGAATTTGAAGGAAAACCTCAAAACTATGAATTCCATGTCTCACAATATTGGCATAAAATTTATTTTATAACTTTCTTATGAACCATTGGATAATTTGGAGTGGGTGGCATGTGAAGATCAACATATATATACCCTAACAGAACTCTCCATAGAGAGTTTTTGTTACACAAAGATTATGTATAATACATGCAACTCTTTTGAATCTGGTAAACCAATTGCTTGTAGGATAGATTATTGGTTCTCAATCATATGATAATCAAGGACATCATAAGTGAATGAAAGAGAAGTGAACATCTTACCTAGATTCACATCATTCTTCCCAAATCTAGCATGAAGTAGAAAAAGATAATAAGTCATATCATACCTCCCTTCCATCTTCAAATTGATAGCTCTCCTAGAGGTCCTCTATTAAAGTAGATGGGAATTGGTGGTAGAGCTAGTCCTTGGTTGTTAGAAGAGTAGTATGCAATGTTGAATGATACCACATCAACAAGCCCAGGTAACATTTCCAATCTACTTTTTTACCTATAAGATAACTTTGAATATCTTCTCCAAGTAACTTATATAGTTTAAAATTGTCCTCCTTTATGAAATTATAATCACATGCTTCAATATTCCATGTTTTTAGTTATGAAAAATGAAAGACCCACAAACAAAAAGAAGTGCACCACATGGAATATCAAGGAAAAAGTCATGAATCTTAGTCAGTTTTTGAGATCTTTTGGGTGAACATCAAAGGGAGTTTCAAACACCTCTTCCATAGTCCTAGGGGCATTTTCAATCCAACCTCAAAATTTTTCTTTTCCTCTTAGATTGATTTCCTATAGAATTGAAGTTAAAACTTCTCTCATCCTTTTTTACTGTAGTTTCAACTTCTCTTTTTTCCAAAGATAAATATGTTGAAATTAAACTAATTGCCAATGCAAAGAAACAAGTAGATACCAGTTCCTTGTGTTGAAGGAGACTTCCTCATCCAATTTGGGATGTATTCTTCTTACATAATTATTAGAAATTGAAATCCAAATTGACATATGCAATTAATGTTGCACAATAATCTCTAAAGTTATTCTAATATCACTATAGAACCACTTTATAGAGAGATTTACCTTGTAGGTCCTACAAAAGTTCCATCTAGAATACCTACAGTAAAATAATAACCCTTGTGCCAACATTTAGTTTCTTTTTTTTCTTTCCAAGAAGTCAAGAACATCCTACCCCAATCAACCCCAGTATCCATCACAAAAGAACAACTAATAAAAAAACCATACACATGAAAAAATTGTGTCATGAGCTATGTATTCCAACCTATTAGAGGTATTTAAGGTCCTATAATTGTTTCACTAAGAAAATGTCCATAAATTGTCCTCCAGACATAGAATTTAGCGCGTAAAAGGTTCCTATTCCAACAATAAACTCCAAAAATCGTTGTAATATAGTTGGCAAGTGGACCCACCAACAAACCTTATATAAATAAATGAGTGTGACACAAGTATCATAAATGCTAGGGATTGTTTCATTCCTCCCCTGCCCCCAAAACATATGTTGATGGAGTGAATGCTGCTTTTGGTTGACATTTTTTTTCTCTTGTCTTGAATTGAAAAGAGTGAAACTTGGATTGTATACATGATTAGAAAATATAGAAATGTTGAAACCATATTGAAACTAGAGGAATGTAAGCTACTATAGGAGATTAGATCCCCTTTCTTTTGTTGAAATGTTGCTATGCATTAATGTTAGAATTGAAAACCAAATATTTTTCACCTTAAAGCCACATTTATTACAATTCTATATATGTCAATGAATTTTATCGAATTTGAACATAGAAAGAAATCATTGGATTACTGACCATTGGTGGATGTCGTTAACTAGTGCGAGACAACTCACCATTTATGTCAATGAGGGTAAAGGTGCAAGAGTGCATTCTGACAAGTATAAATGGACGTGTTGAAATCCAATGACCTATAGAATCTCGCAATGAAGAAACATTAAAGTATTTCCTTGTTACCGTTGAGGAAGTATGACATTGATGTATGCAAACTCTAAGACACTCAAAAATATCTCTAATCATAGTCCTAGATAATGTCTAAAGTTGATGGAACAAGATCATTTTGAAGGTGGGCCTTAAGGAATCCCACATCAGTGAGCACGAGCATAAAACTAAGAAGATTTTGAAGAACCATTGGAATCAATATGAACTTATAGAGATTTTTGTGATTTTTTCTCTTAAAGAGACCATGTTTTCAAGAAAGATTCATGTCTAATTATGTTAGTTCCTTGGATTTCACAACTAGACTTATTTTTATATTTAATATTTCATTCATTTATTTATTGTAGTACCCTACCATACTTTGATAAAGAATGTTCTCCCTAAAGTATAAGAGTATTTGTCCTGAATCCATGTGCATAACAAGATAAAAAAATATACTCATACATAGGTTTGAAAGATAGGCTTCAATGTATAACAGAACATGACAGACGAGGCACTTCATATGATGTCATTAAAAGAGTTGTTGGAGAAAAAAGTAGTTGCTTGGCGTGATGGTTTCCTAGAACCACCATTCAACACAATATGAACGTTCTTGCCTCTCTTTCTTATATGGTCCACTTTGTATGTCATCCTCCACCATTCCATGCAAATATCCTATTGACAAATGGTTGATTCCATGAGTCGATGATGGATGTGATGTTAGGCTTGTCAAGAACTCCATGATCTTAGGTTCTAGTGACTTCTCTACATCAAATTCAGTCCATGATTCTTTCGTATCCTTCGAAAATTGGAAAGGATGATCAAAGAAGGCTTTTGGATCTTCTTGTGGAGGTGTGTCATGGATCTTTTGGCCTTCTATCACTTCCTAGAGTGTATATTTGAATGATGCCAAGATTTCTCTTCTTGAGATATAGAGAATTTACTAGGTATTGCTAGGTTTTTAGAGATTTATTAGAGGATCATTCTTCGAAATCTTCATGAACTTTGAGTTCCTTTTACTGGTTATTGATACCTATCTAGCACATGTATTAATATGTGTGAGGTTTCTTGACACCCAAATAAAAACTTCCAAAGGAAATAAATGAAATATGCGAAAGGAAAACAACTTAAAACCAAAAATGTTCTTGTACTTGAATGCGCTCACACTACTAAGCCCTTTTTTAAATAGATATATGTTCATCATGAGTTAGTTTCTTCATTTATACGAATCCAAAATAAAATAAAACACACTTTCATAAAAACACACCAAACCAACATGATGAGTCTTTGAGGAAACCCACTAAAGTGCATGTGGCATGATAGGATATTTATAAATGAGGGTATCTTTGCATCTTACTATTTCTCGTCCTCCAAGTCACAAGTGTTGGATAAAGAAGAACTAAATTACCAATGCTCTAATCCCTTTTTAGCACCAACACAGTAACGACTCGAAAGATGTTGGCAAAATTATGTGTATTAGGCTTCCAACATTTAATTTTCAAATCAGAATCATAATTCTTATAGATGCTAGAGAAAAATATGCACGATTAAATCCTAATCCAATCTAATCTAATCTAATCCCAATGACTAATATAAAAAATTAGCAATCAAATAACATTGTTGAATGTGAATCAACATAAACTGAAACTAAGTACCATTGACCAATCCTTATCTCAAATCCCTTGGCATAACCCCACGATGCAATATTTCACTCTATGAAGTAGCATTCATCCATTGGATAATAGGTTGGACTTTAAAATAAAATCATTGTAGTTCTAGTGATTAGTATCTCACAATCAAATGTAAAGCATTAAAGTCACAAAGAAGTGTAAAGGAAATACGTCTAAACTAAACTGACCTAATCTAAAATATCAAAGCAACATGATATAGGTGGATATTGGTGACCACCATCCTATTCCACTTCTACCTCCAACTGGTTTCATTTGTTTGCTTGATTATAACATAATTTACTATTTTTCGTAGTTTTTCAGGTCCTAAACTTCCAGGGTTGTTTTTACCCCCTAAACAACATTTTTTTTTTTAAAATCCATAGTAGGCCTTGAGACACAAATGTTGTAGTACTTTGAGAGACCTTTCTAACAATGTATTGTACATTCCAAACGGAGATCACGTGGCCATGATACAACCTGCAGAAGTTGGTTGTCCAACTAACCCCAACAGGGCCCACAAACGCTTGGTGTTCCATCTCTTAGGGTTAGGGTTTTGGTTGTTTATGGTTTTCCCTTTATTATTCAATAATAAAATTCCCTTGAGCCTCATTATAACATAGTTCAATGGCATGTAGCCGCCACATCACTTGTGACAGATAAGTTACCACCTCCTGAGCTAGTTTATTTCCATTCTATATGTAGCACATTTCAGTTGTTTGATATTAATGAAATGATTTTTTTTTCTACTGCACTGTTGTGTTTATGTTTATATCTGTATTTTTTTTGTTCTTACATAATTCCAGATCAATGGTGTCAAAGCGGCCTTATATTTCTTTATTTTTCTATGCACGTCCCCAATGAAACTAGGGTATAAGGAGTTGGGACTTGAACTTGTTGAGCCCTTGCAAGACCAGTCTCGACGACACCAACGACCTCCCATGGTGGAAGAAAATAAAGAAGAGGGAGCAGAAGATCTTATCAAACTATTTCTTGAAGAATCCCTTGAGCCACAAAGCAACGAAGTGATGGAAAGCATTTCCTAGATCCTTCGATGGATGTCAACTAACAACACATCTTCATCCAACAGTCACTTTGAAGGGACCACCCCCTCAAGGTACAAGTTAACTTTAATATCCCTATATTTGAGGGTCAAATATATGTAGATGTTGTAGACAAATGGCTAAATTTATTGGAAGGTTATTTTTTGTTGCATAATTTCCCTGACATGGAGAAGATTAGTTTTTCACTACTTAAAGTCACCCCCCATGTCAAGGATTGGTGGGAAACTTACTGTGAGAGACAGGTTGAGGAACCCTCTCTATTTTCAGTAGTACCCTCTTGGACCTCTTTTTAAGATGTTTTCAATGAACAATACTACCTTGTTGGGATATATGATGATAAGTACATAAAATGGAATATGTTGTGGAAGAAAAGGGATCAAAATGTGCATGAGCTAACGAATATTTTCCATTCCTTGTGAAAAAAGGTTGGGTACCAAATATTCTGAGAAATATATGGTGCTCAAGTAACAATGTTGTTTACAAAAATACATTTAGGAATAAAAGGGTTTCCTGGACATCTCCTTGATTGGTGGTAAATATTGATATGCTACTAAGATTGAGCATAAATTCAAGTAGAGGAAGTGAAACTTTGGATCTACAAACCCAAAGCAAAGAAAACGCTCCCCAAAGCCAAAGAGAAAAGGGCAGAGCCATGCCATGATCCCCACAGAAAACTCCTTGAAGCCACAAGCCAAGAATAATGGGAAGGAAAATAAGGACACCAACAGGTGGTGTGAGTTCCATAAAACTTCCACTCACAACATGAACAATTTCATGTGATGTAGGCACTGATGGTCGATCTAAAAGGCTCAGAGATAGATGCATGCTCTGCTTTTGAGCTAGAACTAGACAAGGGCACTGGGAATGGAAAGCATATCATTGATGCAGAAGCCACTACGACAGTAGCCACCACCAGGCTCCAAAAGGTGGAACCTGAGAATCCATAGGAGGGAGAGAAACTATTCTACTCATAGATGTGGGTAAATGGTTTGTCTGTGTAGTTCATCATTGAAAGTGGGACGCAGAAGAACCTGATATCAATCAAGCTCATTAAGAGATTGAAGTTTCCAACAATGCCATACTCATAACCATACACCATAGGGTGGCTCAACCAAGGGTGATATCTCCGTGTCAGCTAGCAGTGCCACTAGCCTTATAGCACCAAGCCCTTTGTGGATGAGGTAATGTGTGTTGTTTCCCCTTTGGAAGTATGTGATCTTTTATTAGGTAAACCATAACTATAGAAGCATCATGTTGTATATGAATCCAAACCTTGTTTTGTTATTGTTACTTTGGTTCAGAAATTATATAGGATACCAAAGGTAGTGCCACATATCACCTTTTCCTTGATCTCTACTAAACAATGCACTAACATCATTTCCAAAACCGGGAAATTTGTATTCATGATGATTCATCCTCAAAGCAAGAGGATTATTGTGGCCAAAATTGCTGCCTCTAGACAAGGCTCCTCAACATGGAAACATTATATTGACAAGGATGTGGAGGAGAACAAGGACATATTCATCTTACCCACAAGGGTACTGTCGAGCAGTAAAAAGGGTCTTTTTCACCTCTATTTACCCTACTTTAATTATCAATCCAGGTATGATTTGTTATCTCAAAGAGTCTACATAGTCTGAGGCGGTCACTTGTCAAGAGTAATGTTAGTAGTATAGTGCTTTTGCAAAAGTAAATATATGATGGAAAAAAACTCTAATTGTAATGACAAGAAGTTGAAATGTTTGTAACTAAATAATTCATTTAAGAAACTACAACACTTCATCAGTCAAGGGTGCAATAATGATAACTCTTCCCTTTGTAAACTGATGCAATTGAAAAGAAATCAAGGAGAATATCATCAATCTAGGAACTGGACAATAATAGTCAATGTTCACTACAGTTTCAGATCGTTCTGTTCACGCCAAAGCAATTACTTGAAATGATAACTCAAATACTAGGAAAGGGAACACCAACTAATCTACTTAAAAAGATTGAATAGCGAAGCTTTAACGTATAGAAATGAATGAAGCAGTAATCGTAATATATAGGAATTAAGCAACAACCTTTATCTCAGAAATTATTTGAACAACAACCCAAAAATGGAACAACAAACTAAAGTGAGTTATGAAATATAGAACAACAACCTGAATCAAATGTAAAATCACATCAAATTAAATCGAATATTACACACAACTCATCTATATTGAAGGAAGTAGTAATATGAGTTTCGGCATAACAAATATTAACCACAGTTCTGAGGAAACAGCAATTGCGGTTACCGTGGAATAGCAGTCCCAATGAACAACAATCACACTTAGAGGTAAATCGTAGATAAATGGAAAATAGTACCAATTTATAAATACATAGCATAATTACTCTGTAAACGAACAATAATGGTAATATGTAAGGAACAATAATGTTATACAATAATATCAATCTATAAAGGAACGACAATGCGATATAAATTCAGAATGAACAGCATAACATTGTTAGTTGCAGAGGTTAGCCTTACTATTCAAATATAAGTGAAATATAATAGAGCCAATACATGAAATAATAAGGAACATTAGATTACTGAACAAAGTAAATAAGTGAAATCAAATCACACATGACTTGGAATTGGAATGTAATGATACAGGAAGCAAGTGATCCACTAGGGCTGGGCCCTTAGCCTCTAGGGACACACTGCTATGATTACTCTAGAATCAAATATGGAACAACAATAGAGTTTACGTATTAATCATCAAAACATAGTTACTATAATCACTCTTTAAAGAGAGTCGATGATAAAAGTTTAAGTTAGAATAGTGAGTTTCATAAAACAACCATAATCTGCCCCTTAGGCTAGCAAAGTTGTCCCTCTTTATAGCAGCCGAGTGGAAATACCAAAGGTACAGATATTCTTTAAGGTAGCGATCCCTCAAGATGAAAGGATCCTGAGGGATTCACCATATCATTATTTCTCAGTTATCTCTTCGTTCTCTTGCACTGATTTGGTATCTCCTCTTCCTTTTCCTGGCTTATGTGCTCCGAACTGGATTGCCTCGTTTGGATGTGCTTCCCTGTCAAAGGGACATCAGTTGATTTTGTCTTGTATTTTCCTTTAGAATGGCGATCTTCCATTTTCTTCCTTTTTTGCATAGGAAAAAGTAATAATTAGTCATTTTATGTTATTCGCAAATTCTTCTAAACTTTATCATAATCTCTCACCATATGCCCATTTCATAATGTAAAAAAGTTATGAATTAAAGGAAAAGATAATGAAACAAGTGGCAATTACATACCTTCTCTAATTCTCAACACACCCCCCTGCTTACCCTTTTTCATGCCCTCATGAAAACATTGTAATTGACATGCAAGGCAGTTAGGGAAAAGGCTAGAGAAGGGTTTTCAATAGGTGGCCTACAACCATGATGCCTAGCTAAGAATTCAAGGATATGCCCTGTCTGAACTTCAGGAATTTCATATAAGGCTCTATATCCTAGTGCAAGATTCCAAATGACTGGACTTCGTAACCTATAGCCTAGCCAAGATAGGCCTACTCTCAAAATGAGGTCACCATAGATACCCAAGCAGTCAGGAGCTAGCTTAAAATTCTCATAATTGAATGGTTCTCTGTTTTTCATATTTTGATTAGAAGTCTGGTATCGGAATTTGGCTGTTGCTATGGCAAGGTATTTGATGGTAAAGAAGTATTCTACCCCTTGCCAGATGACTACTATGTAAATAGGTTCCAATGCCTCGATCACTCCCTGAGTTCTCATTAGGCTCCTATGTTTTTTCCATAGTTGCAGTGGGTCACTACGTTCACCCCTCACCCATAGATCTAATCCATTCTCCTGACTTTGAAAGGCATTGTAGGCTTTAAGCCACTTTATTTGATTAACACCAAAATTAAATAAATTCCTACAATTGGACATCACCCACAAAAGGGCTAGGGTTTTGATTTGTTTCTCTATCTAATACAAGATTGTGCAAACAAAATTCACCTAACAATCGCTAAACTTTAACCCCGTAATGATTAAAACAGTTTATGAAGTCATCAATGGTTTTTATCTCTATTGGTACTCCTGCCTTGACAACTTTAATTTTCAATTGTAGATATCTTTCCATTAAAAACAAAGCATAGTTTCTGGCAGGTGCCCTACACGCTAGAACGTCAGTATATAGAGAACATAAGGTATCCATTTTTTTGATGACTATGTCTAGCCTATGGGTTACCTTTTTGACTCCTTCTTCTGACTTTCACCATCCTTCAAAGGCTTGGCTTTCTGATGCATTAATGTTCTTCAACTACTATTGTAATTTCTCACATTTTTCTTGAGGAACAGTCTGCTCTGTATGTTTCTCTATTGTTTGTTGGGCTTGTGCCAAATCTTTTCAGAGAGTTACTATCCTCAGGTCATTATCCAACATGATAATCTTGGGCTGGAGATCTACTTGGATCTCCTTATTATGACATATTGTCTTTATGGTCTGAGTTTCCTTCTCGCTAGAGGACAGTGCCTCTATCTGAATTTCCTTATCACAGGCCTATACATTATCTGTTTGTACTTCTACATGTGCAACAACCACATTCTATTCCTTTCGATTCTAAATGACAGGTTAGACTTGAGTCCTCTTGGTCTTTTTCTTAAGGGGTTTTTCCTGGGTGGTTGCATGCTTCACCACAAAGGTTTCTTGTGATTTCTTCCCCATTTTCAAGACTCTTATCTGTTGTCGAAGTTGCTTAATTACGTTAAGAAATATCTGCCATTCTTTTTGCAATATTTTAATTTCCTCTGTTTTCTTGGAAGGAACAACCATTCGTTTACTCATGCATGGGATTTGTACCTCAATTATTATACCTTCGTCTTGGCCAATTTCATTATTTTCTTCTAGGGGTGCTTCTTCAGTGTTCTGCTGGTCAGCTTTTTCAGGGGTAGAAACCCTAGTTTGTTCTGCTGTCTCCTGGGCAGCTTCTTCTTCTACCTCCTCTTCATCATGGAATTCTTCGGGTGTATTCTAACTAGGAACATATTGTTCCTCTCCCTCATCCTCATCTCTCTTCTCCCCAGATACACCCTCATCATGAGCAGAGTGTTCCTCTTCCTCTTCCTCCTCATCACACAGTTCCTTGCATGCACTTTTATCATGAGCAGAGTGCTCCTACGGTCCTTCTTCGGTATGGGGGTTAAGTGACCTGTGAGGTTGGACATATTCAACCATATTGGCTAGAATTTGGGCCAATTCATATTCCTACAGTGGGTTTTGTAGTGGACTTCCGCTACGTTGTTCTATTTCCTCTCCTTCTTCCTGACCGGATTGCTTAGTCTCCTCCTCCAGTTCTCCTTCATCATTTTCCTCCAATTCTTTTTTGTTCTCCCCACCTTCCAATTGTGGGAGTTGCTCGTCTCCTGAATCATGTATTTTGATCAGTTGACTAATGTTTCCCTAGGAAGTTCCTAGCATTCCTTTGATCCTTGCCAATCTAACAGATTTCCTTTGTTTCAGTGGTTAGCTCAATGTACTGGCAATATGTTTTCGTTTTGGGGCTGGAAAAGCCAGTCCCCCGTCTATCGTGAAAATCCGTTCTTCCCAACTGCATTGCTGTTGGGCAAGATTGTAGCTGACTATCAATTGTATTAACCCATGGTGGCTTGCTACTGACTCTACATGGCGAGATTTCTTCATGCTTCGGGCAACATCGTGTAATAAAGAATTTAAAAACGCAGGCAAATTCACAGTACATTTTTGCTTTAACACGGCTAAAAGTTTGAGAAGGCATGGTCTTACCATGTCTTTCCTACCATCGCAAGTGTTGTAGCTCTGGATAATTCTCGCCAATTATACCCATGACTCTCCCAAAGTTGCTGGCATAACTCCTTTCCCTTTTACAGTAAGGTTTTTCCCTTCATCCTAGAAGATGGTCATGGCATCTCACAGTCTCACCTTTTTCAGATTCCACATTAGTCCAGTGGTTGGCAGTCCTAAAAATTCTGCAATTATGTCATCAGTGACTGTTATTTGTCTCCCTCTCACCATAGAATGATGTTCTTGCAAGTTCTGTAGAAACTCAATTGCCACCGTCTCATTGGATTGTTGTAGACAGTTAAGATAAGCTATCCATCCTGCCCTTGCTAGGATTTCTCATGCAGCATCGGAGACCATCAACACCTGTGGCTCACTAAGAATTGATCTTCCTCCCATCTTATTCACACTAAGAACACTGTAAAAAAACATAGAGTCGGCAACAGAACAACATGTTGTTCAAATTTTAAGCTCACTGTTAAGAAAACATGGAGAAGATGATGAAACAACAAGCTGTTCAAATTTTTAACTTACTGCTAATTTTTGCAGAGCAAAACATAGAAATGGCTTTGAACAGTAAACCATGCATATTGGGAAACAAAATACCATTAATTCTTGCTATTCTTGAGTCATAATTCTTCTGAATGATGAGCTGACATGTATGCTAGCGAATTATGGAGAATACCTGCATGCCCCTACAATGTGATAGGTCGTCCTCGGTCGTCAAATAAAGGAGCACCATGTTGAGTTGCCACAGTACAAAGTAATAAAGGAACAATGTATAGAGATATGCCATGTTTACAAAAATGAGTGGATTACCAAAATCGAGGCATATTATAGAATCATTAATAAATATGGAAATGTCGTGATATGATGTGAGAAATGGAGGATAGGACAAATGACATGAATAAAAGTTCTTATGTAGTCATTATCAACTTTTACCGTTGTACTTTATTTCGAGCACAATAGGCCAGAGAGAGGACAACACCCATAAGGAAAAGAAACCGAGAAGACTGTAAGACAAAATACATAGTAAAAAGGATGCCCAATAAATATTAAGTTGCTAGGGAGGTTTAGAGTAGACTCTATCAAGTTGAAACAATGAGTTAGCAAAGAGGGAGGGACTCTGGGCATGGTCTGAATATCCATAAGAAACTAAAAACACCATTATCAATGCACACAACCAAGACATTTTGTAGACTATGAACCAAAAACTATTATGCAAAAGCTATCAACCAAAAAGAGTTGAAAAGTCAGACATGGAACAAACTACTAAATAATGACTAGCCCACCTGGCTTGGAAATGTTTCAAGCTGAGAAAAGACCTTCTTTAATTACCATTCCCTTGCTCGATCTTCTGCAATAATTGCTTCCAACATCCAAAGAATCACCTCTTATTCTTCTCCTCATACATACATAAGGATACATAGTTTCTTAAACTTCTGGCGTCTTACATCATTCAACCTCTTCTCTTGATATCCTATGCCATGCCATGCCTATTTTATTAATAAAGTCGATTCCTATTAAAACTTAGTGGTAAATGTGGTTGGACCTTTTATTTATTTGAGTAAGATGGGAGATGATACATAAAACAAAGTTAATTAATATTTTTTTAATGATACAAAC
>APFE030913020.1:144127-158334 GCA_000404065.3 Pinus taeda | reverse complement strand
AATTGAATTTAATTTGTGTTTTCCAACCTTTTCTTTTGAGTATAATATGTATTGTTTCACAACCTTATTTTAACATTAAGCAAAATGCAATATAATATATTGCGTTGAAAAGGTTTTCTATGCAATGAAAAATGAGGAGTTACTTGTGGGGAGAAGGGTTTGAGAGAGTTTGATGTGTCTTATCGAAAAACTCTTTCTTACAATGAGTGTAACACATTGTAAAGGAGAAATGTTTGTCAAGCGCAATCATATTTTTTAGTTCACGTGAATGTTGTCAAGCACAATCATCTACAATGTGTTGCAACTAAAATATCTTTGTTGTCGGGAAAAGATTTTGAATGTGAATTGGTTAAATGAATATTTTTTTATGAAAATGGGATGAGCTAAAAGTTTCTTTAGAAAAAGAAGAAGAAGTTTGAGCGAAACAGTGCCATGGAGATGGAATTTTTAGAAAGAAAACGTATCCTAGTACATTGTAATAGATAAAGGTAAAAATTTGAGCAAAACAATGCCATGGAGATGGAATTTTTTTTGGGAATGAGACATGTCAAAGAGAAGGGAAATTTGAGGTGATGTGATGTTTGTGAAATATTGCAAATGAAAAAACTTTTGGAAGATGTGAAAAAAGGAGGAGATTTTGAAATTTCTAAAAAAATAAAGTCTTTGATGTTCTTTCTTGTCACTGAGATGAGGTTTTTAAATATACCTGACATGTCGCATGAAAAAGAATTTTCAATGCATGAGTAATTTTAGATTGTTGAAGTGACATGATTAAAATGACTAACATAAGCGACTAATTCATTTTATTGTAGTTTTTGTTAGGTAGTCATATTTTTTATCCTAAACTAAATTAGTCATTTATGCTAGTCATTTTAGTAGTATTACTTACTATATAGTCGTATATTTTAACTGGTTACTAAAATAGTCAATTATGTTAGTCATTTTAGTTGAGTATATTAATATTGGTAATATTTTGTAGCGTTTCACTTGGAAAAGTTGTAGTGACTAGCGTTTTTAGTCGCCTAGTCACTAATTTCACCATTTTATACTAGCGATTATTAAAATTTGTGTAGCAATTAGAAACTAGAACCCACCTATAGACTTCCATCATTTGTTTTGCTGAGGCTTGAAATTGTTTGCAAGACTGTCAAGAAGGAGTGAGTTACTTGACTGGACAAGTGAAGTCTATGGCCAAGGATTTGAGTGACGATGGGGAGGTCATGGGAAGGGGCATATGCATATCTCTGGCATGGTTTATTTTGATCTGGTTTGATGGGAAATGACTTGGGTTGCATCAACACCTCTTTGTAATTCAATTGGTGAAGGATTGAATCCAGTTGCAAGAGTTCAAGAATGAAATTCTAGACGCGAATAGGTCACTAGAGGCCAATCAACCCACCCAAACAATCTTTCTTGAAAGAGAAGAATTTTGCTAGAGCTTGACCGATATTCATAGGCATTTGAATGCTTCCAATCAGCTTTGTAACAATAGCCCAACAACATCGAATTCATGGAGTCCTTGGAAAGGAGATGCAGGTTTGAATCATAGTCCCAAAATGCGGCATTCAATTTATTAGAATGGATTTCAAATGGGTTCGCATGGAAAACCCCTGAATGTGCGAAGTATGTGGGTCGAGTAGAAATTTGATCCTCTAACCTGGGTCATGGAGAGTGAGGGTTGTTTGTTACCAGAGATGTTGAAGCTAATGTACTCTTGAAGGTTTGCAAGCCTGTTTCCATAGGTAGGCGTATTCTACTGGAGAAATTTGCAGAAAATGCAAAGATGGTGATTTCCTTTTCTATGTTCATGTTGATGTCTAACTAAGCATATGGAAGAGAGAAGAGTGGAAGAAAATTTATCCATTTGTATTATTTAATGGATCTCACTACTCCTCGGTATGATGTCATGTAAGATATAATTATTTTTCCATTGTTTAAATTTTATTTTTAGAAAGTGTTATGTTGGTTATGAAATTATGGTTAAAATAATATAGTGGCACTTAGTTTGGCCAACTATTGTCACACATTTGTGTATTTATTGGAACTAGACATTCCAACGATAGACAAACTTATTTCCACAAGTGATTAAAGACCATATATAATGAATACGTGACACTGAAGATGGCAACATCAGAGATTGGAGGATGATGGACTATAGAGTTTGTGTGAATTAGTGTGAGTTCATGGAACAAAATCATGATGTATTATGTGTTACATAAATTTATTAGTAAGCAAGTCCAGGATGTTTTGTAGTGGTCTTTATAATGTATCTACCTAGGAACTCCAAGAATTGGAGTGTGTAATGTAAGCCTGATAAGGCACATGTAACCCCATAAATTTTATGGTAATCTTAAAACCACTTTGTAATTGTAGGTTTCTTGTAAGCTGAAAACCAATGTGCAGTGTTGGTTTCTAGTAAGCTAGAAACCACGTGTGAGAGTGAAGTGGACAAGGATTCCTATGAGAGTGAAGTGGACAAGGATTCCTGTAGGGAAGGTTTAGGGTCAGCTGAAAAAACCCTTGGCATCGTTGAGGGTGACCTGAGAAAACCCTGGGCTTGGTTAAGTTGGGTCTGTTGTGAGCCATGGTAGCTGAATTGAGTGCCTTGGTGGCAGAGTTGATCCTTCATGGCTGTGTTGAGCCTTCGTGGCTAAATTGAGTGTCTTGGTCGTAGAGTTGAGCCTTTGTGGTTGTTTTGTGCCTTGGTGGCTGAATTGAGTGGCTTGGTGGTTGTGTTGAGCCTTGTTGGCAAAGTTGAATCTTGGTGGTTGTGTTAGGCCTTGGTTGTTGAGTTGAGCCTTGGTGGCTAAGAGCCTTTGTTTGCATGGTTGAGGGTAATCCGATAAAACCCAAAGCATGGTTATGGGTAATTCGATAAAACCCATGACGATGATGGAGGGGGATTTATAGGTACAGGTACATCTATGCAGTTATAATCATTGACAAAATCATGTCTATGAAGTGCATCTTAGTAGGATGTAGGTTGCAGTGTTTGGAACCCATGCATTTTGGTCAATGGTTGCTCCTGTATATGGATGTTGACATATTCTTTTGTTATGTTTGACCATAAGTAGACTTTACATATTGAGATTGAGACATGTAGTCATTAAGGGGGTGACTTGGAAATTTAATTCCTACTTGTCTCAGTTGTGACTCTTTCTATGTGAAGGAGTATGTTCTTAATGTTTAGGAGTTGTTGTTTCCTATATTGTTTTGTGGTTGAGATATTTTGTCAACCAAGTGATTGTGTGTCCAAGATAGTCTACCTATATTGAGACAACACTAAATGTATTTGTCTATAATATTATTTGATGTGAATATAAAATATAGTCTGCATGCTCAAAATTTAACTTGTTTTGGTTTTCAGGCATGCCACAATTGCATTCCTCTCTTTTGGTAAGGCTAAAAAACCATCTTGCCACGAGAAATGTATAGAAAACCTTACAAGTACAACATGCTATGTTAAGATTCCTTTGTAAGTATTGAACAAATATCCTTAATAATCCAACAATGGGAAAGGTAAGGTGCATTTTATTCCAATTATTTGTTCAAATTTTATGCTCTTATGTATTATTTTGACTTATATGTATTGATTTGTTGATAAAACAAAAAGAGTGAACTATTTTTTCTTTCTTTCTATGATGATCATATTTTATTGATCTATAAATTTCCATGGATATTCTAACAGAAATTTCGTCGCAACAGATATGATAATAATATATTAAAATAATGAATTTTGACATTATGATAGTTTTACTACAATTCTAGATCTATAGATTTAACTGTAATTAGTACATGAATGCGAATGGAAATTGTGTAGTAAACTAGAGAATGAAAAAATAATCTCTCACGCACACATAAGGCATAAGATATGCTATCTAGAAAACCCTTTCGGGAGAAAACCCAGCTAGAAGGTGATACCACTTCACTCTCTTTCTCATTTTGGAAATATGGTTGTAGGTACAAAGAAGTAATGTTTGTGGCTCGTGGACTGCTATAGTAAACAAATCCTTTTTGTGTGCACTACCTCCTATTTCTTCTGGCTATCTGTTCTCCTCTATGGAACAAAATTCTCTTGAAAGAATGAAATGCCTCTTCCTCCTACTGGCCTAGTTATAAAACAACTCAGCAGCCTACTAGTGGTTGATTTTGAATACATTAGCTCTTATGTAGAGTAAAAAAATATTTTTTTCTATATTATTTTACATCACAAACATGTGGCTAGCTCATTTTCCTTGAATAATGGGGTCTGATACAAAAACCACCTAAACTATAGGTGTGTAAACAGGAAGATTAACTTGTGAGTGACATAATGTTTGCATACAAGCTCCGATTGACACACTTCTTGCATCATTGGAAATATATTTCTGTGTAGAATAGAATTCAATTGTGTAGGTTTAGAGTGTTAAATATTTACCTACCATAAAATGTCATTTGATGCCTCAAAAAACTCCTAGAAGGTTTCAGACCTCATTTTGTCAAATTGGGTCCCATTGGTAAAAACTATCCTGTGAGCTAATTCCTCCAGATGCATTTATATGGAAGAGAAAAAAAAAATAATGATCCAATATGGATCACACCTCCCCATTTTGGGAGGATTTTGGTCCCCAAAAACATTTATTCAATGAGGTGAGGAAAACTTTCCTCCACCTTCTTTCTAGTGTACCATTTTTCTTTTCCTTAAGTTGTCCCTTCAACATAATATGGCAAAGGTCATGCTACCCCTATCTTGTAGTTCTGGATCTCTTCTGCAAAACTATTTCTTCTATCAACTCTACCTAAGCATATGGTGCCGAATCCTCCACATAAGGTAGGAATTCATCATCTTCCTAATCTAGCATGGAAGGCTCATAGAGTTTCAAATTCTCCACATTGACAACTGAATAAATGTGCATGTATGGTGCTAAATTGAGTTGATAGATATTATCACGCACCTTATCCATTATCTCAAAGGGACCATACCTTAGAGCCTAGATTTTCTTACCAGGCCCCTCCAACCTCTCCTTGTTTAACTGTAGCCATGCTCTGTCTCCCACCTGGGACATTTTCTCTGTTTTGCATTGATCATGCCTGACTTTATACTTATCCTTGACTTATGCAATGTTTCTTGTACTTGTAGATGCATATCTCTGATATTCTCTATAAAATTTTGATCCCTCAAAGAATCTACTATAAGATCTTCCCTTACTCCTCCTTGCTGCCCATATGTAATATCAAATGATGAAGGTGGAAAATATCCAAAAAAAGTCTCAAATCGGGGCTTTCCTATAGAAGTGCGAACTTCTCTATTGTAAGAATGTTGTATATATACCATATTTTCATCCCAGATCTTTGAATTCTTTTGGTTGTATCTCCTCATAAGTTGCACCAATGTCTTGTTGACTACTTTTGTCTACCCATCTATCTGTGGATGGAATGGTGTAGATTTCTTCAACTTCCTGTCTATCTTCTCCCACAATGTAGTCCAAAATGCGCTAAGAAATCTTGTATCCCTCTATAAAACAATGCTCCTTGGTATCCCAAAGTGTGCCCATACCTTTCCAAAGAACAAGTTTATTGCTTCTTACCTGTTGATGGTATTTTTACACGGAATCAAAAAACACATCTTGTTGAACCTGCAAACTACCACGAAAAGGTAGTCATGTCCCTTCTTTGTTTTCGGTAAACCTCCCATGAAGTCCATGGAAATTCTTTCCCAAATATGAGTAGGTATAGGTAAGGGATGATATAAAGCTTGATTCCTCTTGCTAGGATTGTTGGTACAACAAAACATGCATCTTCTTATGAACATAGCTAGCTAGTCTTGAATATTGGTCTACTACACATACCCCTGCAATTTAGCCACGGTCTTCCCTACACCAAAGTTCCCTACAACCTTGCATGTGTGAGCCTCTCTAATCAACTAAAATTGCTCACCTTTAGGAACACATAGCTTATCAGGCCTATAGAGTAACCCATCATGGAGATTCTAGTCAATGTGTTATCGCCATCATGAAAATGACTCTGATTCTACAACTGCTGATACACCTCCTTGATGTCCTCATTCTCTAAAAATGCCTCTTTGTATGCATCATGTGCGAATGGCTCCATATGCATAAGAGTTCCCAAAGATGCAATCTTTGATGTGGGTGGCCTTGAAAGTATGCCGACCAAATTTTTGTGTTTCCCTTCTTATACTTGATCACTAAATGAAGCTGTTGTAAAAATGCCATCCACCTGCAATGCCTAGTTTTTTGTAGCCTACTCTGGGCCTACAAGTATTGTAATTGTTAGTGATCTGTGTGGAGTACAGTCTCCTTTCCTATCAAATATTTCTTCCACTTCTTCACATATTTCACCATGTCATAGAGATCGTTGTCATAGGTAGGGTAGTTGATAACTTCCCCATTAAATACTTTAGAATTGTAGGATATATGGCTTCCTCCCTGCATTGAGACAACTCCCATAGAGTACCTGCTCGCATTTGTCTCCACTTCAAAGGGTCATTGCAAGTTTGGTAATGCCAAAATTGGTTCTTGAATGATCTTCTTCTTTAGCTCCTCAGAAGTCATTTGTTGACCATTTTCCCACTGGAAACTATTGCCACTTGTTGTTATGGCATGGAGCAGTGTTGTCACTACTGAAAACAAGGCTATGAATTTCCTCAGGTACTGTGCTACCCTAGTGAAACTCTTGATGTCAAAAACATTAGTTGGAACTGACCATTTCATGATGACCTTCATCTTGAAAGGATCTACCTTGAACTCGCCTCCACTAATCACATACCCCAGATACATCAAATATTGTTGTGCAAACTCACACTTTTTGAGATTTGCTAACAGTTGATCCCTCTTCAATGTTTCGAACACCTGCATCAAATGTGAAATATGATCCTCCTAGTTGGAACTATATACCCGTATATCAGCCAAATAGACAATAAGAAATGGATCTATAAAAGGTCACAATACATCATTCATTAATCTCATAAACATAACTGGTTCATTACATAGGCAAAATGGCATAACTAACCACTCATACAAACCTTTCCTGGTTTTAAAGGCAACCTTCCATTTATATTATTCTTCGACTAAAACCTGGTGATATCAAAACTTCAAGTCTAGCTTGGTGAAGTATTTTGTTTGTTGCAATTGATTGAATAAATCATCTATCTTAGGTATGGGGTATCTGTTCTTGAGCATGATTTTGTTCATTTCTTTGTAATATATACACATCCACCAAGTCCCATCCTTCTTTGGCACAATGATGATGGTTGAACCACATGATGATGTACTTAGTTGAGTGACATCATGTTCTAGTAACTGTTGCAACTATTTCTTCACCGCACTTCCAACAGATTCCCTGTACAACCCAATATTCGATAATGGGGAGTCTGAAAATAGATGAATCTCGTGCTCCACATCTCTCTTGGGTGGTAACCCTTTAGGTTCTCAAAACATGTCCCTATATTCCTATAACAACTCCTCCAATTGTTGCTTATAGTTTTTGGTACACCTCTTTAGGGATGCCTTGCCTGTTATTGACTCCTATATAGACTGTATTTCTCTTAGAAACAATTGAACATACTTCTTTCTAGAACTGATAATTTTCTTAGCTTGGTTGGAACTTACCAATGAAATTTTCAAGTTTCCTTTATGTGCATTGGTGATGAATGATTTTCCATCCTTGACAAGTTGATACTAGTTAGCCCTCATCATGAATATTGCATCACACATGTACATGTATGGACTCCCAAATACGACTTTTCATACATCAAGGGGAACCAAATCCAGATCCACTTCATTAATAAAATCAACAATGATATAAAATCTAGTTTTACACTGTTTTGTTACCTTCATCTCAGCATCCTTATTTAACCATCCCAGGGGATATGGATTTGGATGATCATAAAATTTGGACGCAAACTTCTTGACCACCTTTGTTGCAATGAGATTCACCTATGATCCTATGTCAAATAGAGAATAAATCTTTATCTTCTTGACATGTATCTTTTATGGAAGAGTTTAGTCATTTCTTTCTCTTCCTATTGCTGAAGACTACTCAAATTCACCTAGTTTTGTACTGACATACAAAATATCTTCTAATCCAAATCCGAGTTACTTTCAAATTGGTTGCTCGAATCAGTGGCCATGTGATAATTCTTCTTTTTCTTTGGGTTCAACTCTGGATGCAAATTCCAACAATTTTCCTCTATATTGCCATTGATGTTGTAGTGGTTGCAATGGTTTCTAGTATCTTTGCACTAGTGTGTTGTGGTTGTTGTGTTTTTATCTTTTCCCCATTTTTTCTTCTTATTCCCCTCCTTAGAAGCATATTGTTTCTGCTCTTTCTTTGATCCTATTAATTACACTCTCTTCAGGCTTATGTTCTCTAAGTATTGTGCCTATACACAAGCCTCATGCATTGACTTGGGCTTGAACAACATCACTTTCTCACATAAATGGTGGTGAAAACCCCGGAGATACTTCAGGTGTACATAAGGGTTCTTTGTATAGATACCCAACATTATAACCATCATTTTGAGTTTTGGGGTGTACTCCTGCATGCTTTGGCCCGATGTTTTCCTAAAGTAATGCCACCAGATCCACTAGTCTTCCACATACTCAATAGGACAAAACTATGACTTAATGAGGGTTTTGAAATACTCCCACTTAGTTACTAGGGGTTATCCCTCCAACCTCAAGGTTTGCGTGTAGCTTTCCCACCAAGTCATTGCATGGACCTCCAATTTCATTTGCATGAATGAGATCTTTCACCCTTCTTCAATTTGATGGATGCTCAAACAAACTTTCAGTTATTGCAACTAGTGGTTCAGCTTTCAAGTTTTGATCTCGTTGTGGTATGACTTGATATCGATTTTTTCTTCCATTTAAAAAGGGACCGATTCATGATATTCAAACCAAGTTAATATTTTATGGGTTCTCTCTTCGACTGGATCTATGTTTCTCCCTGCTTCTCTAAACCTTGTACTGATTTGTCCTCTACATTCAAACCCCTATCTTCTCCTAATATCCACAACTTTCTATTTAACGTTGCCATGAGGAGGTATAAATTACAGTTGATATATGTGACTTGTTGTTCGAGCTGCATAAACCTCACCTCTGCAAGATCACAACATTCGTTTACATATTTGTTGACCATGATTAGGGTTTTGTGATTTTCAGCAACTCCGATCTAGATCCTCACAATATCCACAAAATAACCTAAGAAACCTACTCCGATACCAAAGGAGCCTTAATTGTCATGGATATTCCACTGGACAGTTCATCAAAATAAATCTGATAATAATATATTAAAATATTAATTTTCACACTATTAAAGTTTTATTAAAATTCTTGATATGTAGATTTAATTATAATTAATCAATGCGTGAGAATGGAAATTAGGAAGAAAATGATAGAATGACAAAATAAGCTCACACATACACATATGACACAATATATGGTATTTGGGAAACCCTTTCAGGAGAAAACCCAACTAGAAGGTGAGGCCACTTCCCTTTGTTTCTCTGTTTGGAAATATGGTTGTAGGTACAAAGAAGTAATTTTTGTGGCCCATGGGATGCTATAGTGCATAGATCCTCTCTGTGTGCTCTACCTCCTATCTCTCCTGGCCATCTTCACCCAGCTAGGGAACAACATTCTCTTGAAAGAATGGAATGCCTCTTCCTTGTAGGGGCCCAATGATAACACAACTCGATAGCCTACTAGTGGTTAACATTGACTACATCAACTCTTAACTAGAGTTACAAAACAAACTCTTTTAGAGTCTATTGCATCACAAACATGTGGCTAGACCATTTTCCAAGAATAATGGGGGTTGACACGACATCCTCCTAAACTATAGGTGTGAAAACATGAAGGTCAACTTTTGAGTGGCATAAGTTTTGCATACGAACTTCGATTGAAGTGCTTCTTAAATTGTTGGAAATATCTCTATGTGTATAATAACATGAAATTATGTGGCGCTAAAGTGATAAAATTTCAACCGCAAAAAAGGTTATTTGAGGCCTCAAAATGCTTCCAAAAAGTTTCAAACCTCATTTTGCCAAATTGGGTCCCATAGGTAAAAAGAGTCTCATGAGCTGATTCCACCATCTTTTCCAATCCAAATGCATCCATATGGATGACCAACAAGATAATGATTCAATACGAATCATTTATTGTTGAGGAGATTTCATTTGAAAACTCAACAAGTTATTGCTATTAGAGTAACAAGAGATAGAGACACATTGTACAAATGTAAATAATCTATGTGTACTTTTATTTTTTAAATTGTTTTCTCATTTGCATGTGTATGGGTGCATTTTAGATTGAAGTTGATGACTTTTAATTGTTGAGTTTCAGTTTTTTGAGAAAATGGCTGGAAGTGATGAGTTATTAAATTTATTGAACATTCCAATAGACTTTACTATTAATGGTACAACCAAAATTATTAAAGTCACTCTCACAAATGTTCAAATCTACTTACAATATAGACAAGAGATAATCAAGTTTATCTAGCTTGAATCTAATCTCCAGAAATATGAACTACAATAGAAGAGTCAACATTCTAAACTAGTCCTTATTAAGAACAATTCTCAATTTCAGTTTGATACAAACTCTTATCAGTAGCCAACATCTGATCAAAGCAGTGAAGCGACTTCAAGAGAATATTTCCATGAAGATGTAGAGGTTTAGGTTCCACTTCCTATGCCTATCATCAAACATTAGAAATATATTATCAACGACAAGCATAAAAGTGGTCTTGGATATGAAAAGCATGTTTCCTTTCTCCTTTTAGACAACTCTAAACTCATCAAGTTTCAAGTGTTGGGTTTATTTCAGAAAATTCATCCTCACTAGATTGACATCCTACTCCTCTTCCACATCCACTTATATTTGTCAAATACCAACATTGTGATCTGGTTGGCCATGTGAAATATTGGTGCTTTGATCTTCACCCTTTCAGAATTGTTGCAAACATACTCATAATTTAGAAAGTTGTTCTAGACACAGGACTTCTGTAAGACAAAAGATTCAACTTGGATGGATTACTTCTTGGAAATTGTCTTCAACAACCAGGAAGATATATGAGTCCATTCTTGAGTATTGACATGTCTTGCAGTGGAGATATCTTCATCTTCTCAACTTGTATCTGATAGGGCTAGAATTGATGACCACCTACTAGATTTAAAGATGTATCAAGGGAGCCTAAGCCACACCAGAGCTAATTAAAAAAACCTACAACAAAATTCATCTAGAGTCAAATTCATAATTGTAGCCAGAGACAGATTCATGTTCCATGAACTTGACATTATTGGTGTCCAACCTTAAACGACCACTTGCAGAAGAATTTAGCTCTTTCAATCCACTTCATTAGTTTGTGGTCACATTCAAACAATTATCATGGAGCACTTCCACTTAGGAAAGAATTCCACTTCTAGCCAGATTTAAAATTGTTCTAGGAGCTACTTCTACCCTAGTGCTAGATTTGGTTGTCATCTTTAAACCACCATTAGTAGGTTAATTTAGTTTCTGCTACCTCATTTGGTTTATGGCCTTCCTTCAACCACCATTTCAAAGAGCACATCTAACCATTGGCTGCCATACACTCTTGTATTTCAGCTCTCTTCTTGGACTCATATACACCCCTTTAGATTGAGGGGAATGTTAAAAACATAATTTTATTGGGTTATGTGTACTTAGCACATTCACTTGAATCGAAGGAGAAAAGCCTCAAGTGAAGCCCAACAATTATTGGAAATCAAAGCAACCTCTTAGAAGATGAAAACTAAGAGTCCGGAAATTATGTATTAATCTGTACATTTTGTGAATAGAATGCAATCACATGAGTTTATATAAATTATGCTTAATTACGTTTACATGAACATATAACACTTAATGTATGTATGGTCCATCCATTAAAAAATATTGTTTAATAATGTGTAGGCATTTCATCCATCTAATTTTTATATAAACAACGCAAAAAAAAATCCCATTCCCATTTTAACATTTCATAATATTGAATTTCATATATATATAAAAAAACCTCTACTTTCAATATTTATTTTTATAATAAAACAAAAAATTTTTTATAATTAATAGATTTTTTTTCTTTTAATGTTACTTATACACAGCCCCGATGACCACCTTATACACAAATAAAACTTTCTTGCACATAAAGACATTCAGGGTTTATTGTTTCAAATTAGCATCAAAACACTTAACAACTTCCACTTATTATTCGATGATAGGAGGGTAATATTAAGTTAGTTTCAAATCCATTGATGTCAAATATTTCAAATCCATATGGTTTATGGTCAACCTATCTTCATCCTTCTTAATAAGAATGGGTTATATGTTTGTTTGTTTTATTTATTTAAATTTAATAATGTTTTTAATTATTAAGAACAAAATTAATTAGTAGTTTATTGGCTACTATGGAGAGAAGTTGTGTTTACAGGTTGCATGACATGCACATTGGACTTCAGAATCTTAGACAAAGGCCTAGGCAGCAAGGAGAAAAAGCGAAAATGCTTAGCCAACATTGAAATCCTTATGGAGATCGAGCTATTACTTTCCAATCGATTGACCATTGCAGTCGATGGCCATGACAACCTTGTTTATGGAAATCCTTCGTGATAGTGTCATCGTTAGCAAAGTATCAAGCCACAAATGGAATGAGGAAATGGCCACCGACGCTTCGGATCTCAAGAAATCATACACAATGGGACAAACCCTAACCCTCTCCCTTGTAGCAAATACTTCTGCGTACGCTTGGTTCAATCCCCCTCTATTGCTAGTGGGATCTTTGGCCTCAGCTCAAGGATCTACACAATCTTACTGGAGTTTAATTAAATGTTTTCCCCTCTTCATGATGACTCTAGCTGGAAGCACTCTTTGTATCAGCATCAGGAGTGACTGCTTCGTGGAAAACATTAGGTTTCATATTTCTAACACTATAAGAATTCCCTTCTCCAAGTTCAATCTCTTGAAGAATAATAGGTTATTGCAGGATGGCTCCCTTCTCTTAGATGTGAGCATTGGAAAGGATGCTTCTCTGATGGTCTCCTCAAGTTTGTTTGGGGAAACTAAATGATAAACTATTCTTAGTGCTCTTTGCAGGAACTAAGCCATGCAAGAAACCCAACTTCTAGGGTTAAAGGCACCTCCCAAAAGAAATATTTGAGTGAAACAATGAAGATAGGTGCCCCAAATCCAGCTCCCAAAGCCCTCTCTGGCCCTTCCTTCATCATTAAACATTCATAGATAATTCCATTGGTAAAGGTAACATAGGATTCTTCTATTATGCATGCATATCAATTTCTTAAAAATGCAATTATATGTCACTTCAATGGGTTTTGGCCATTAACCGTAATCACTCCCTTTTTCTTTGTTCCAAAGAATACTTTGTTCTATACTCCAATAACATAAAGGATCATGTAAAGGCCCTTGATTAGTGGCCTTGGTTTTGGAGGTGTTTAGACTTATGTTTAGAGCATTAGTTTTCAACCTTGGGACATTTTATGAAATTTGACACATAAAGGTTTCAAGAAGGCTTCTACAACTTTGCAAGAATCTGTGTAGAGATAAATATTAGTGATGGTATTTCGAATAAATTCAATATAGATTGGTTGGATAAGCCTCTTATCTAGTCTTTGGACTATGAGAAGAATGCCTTTCATTGCATATCTTGTCAAGAGGTAGCTATCCTGCAACAATATGATTTACCCTCTTTCTAATCCTTAAGTATTCCAAAAATAAATAAAAAGGTCTAGCATACCCCTCAAGTGGCTAGGAAAAGCCCTCTTCCTTAATCCTCTCTAGAATCACAACCATCAGCGACCAAACAGTCCTCCTCGAAGGCACCCTCTTTAAGCACCCACATCCAACACCCTCCTCTTGTCGCTCAACCTCCATTAGAAGATCCTCATCCAAAGCTTTCTTAGAAATCTTCTAGACAACCTTGACCTCCATCACCGTTGGAAAGTTGGCAAGTTGCAACCCCCTCTCGAGAGACAGAGCCATCCAATATGGAATTATCCTTAGAGCAACTACATGGAGGGGAACATAAGTCTCATGAGTTTGACGAATCAGACAATGACCAAGAAATAGCTACCATTGAAACCAAAGCACCAAAGAATAACCAGAATAACCCAACATATAGTATGCCCATGATGGTTGTATTTCAAAATGTTTTTTAAAATTATTGATATAATTTGAAAATTT
>APFE030913020.1:115927-129420 GCA_000404065.3 Pinus taeda | reverse complement strand
GTTCCAGGTAGTCGGTTCTGTGGTTCGATGTGCTCCACGCCTCCTGACAAGTTCTCCCGCTCGTCACTTACGGGTAGTGTCTCCCCATGTAGTTGGCTGTAGCTTATTTATAGTTCTGAGTCTTGTTTTGTTGGTAGTCCGTCTTCTGTGCGGCAAAATAAATGGTTCTGTTATCTGTGTAACTTTCCTTTGGCCCTATTCGTTGGCCTCGGCCCTTGCTTCTGTAATATTGTTACTTAGTTTTTGTTAAAACCCTTGCTGGGTATTTAGCGGCTTCGAGCACTCGTCGTGTAAGTCGATGTTGGTTACTTTGTGAGGTGGTTGCTCATTGATTCGAACCCTCGTCCTGTAGCTTTTTACTGTTCGGTTATTTGAAAAACTAGGGTTTGCTCGAAACCCCTATCCGCCGGTTCCGTTGGTGACTCCTTGCTGTATTTATTTTGGTTTATGGTTGTAACAAATATTTGCCCGAAACTCTGTTTCGAGACTCTGTCTCTTTAATGAAAATTTTGTTCAAAAGAAAATGTGAATGCCTGGACTGTGTTTGCTTTATTACAGTAGGTTAATGAAAATGATTCAGTTGTATATTTGCTACATTCCGGCACTTACTCTGTTCGTGAGGGTTTGGTTTCGGGTTACCTGAAAGTTTATCTGTATGCACGAATTCTCATTCTGTCTGGAAATGGTATTTATATACTGTGCTCTGCGCTTCTCATTGATTTCGCTCCGCCTGAAGGTTGTCTGCACTCGCAGTTTCTCGTTCTCTTATCTGTAGGTGGTAGTTATTTCTCTATGTTGTTCAGTTCTTCTCGTTGATTCTTTGTCTTGTTATTCCACGCCAATTTGTTACACAGAAACTATATTATGATGCATGAAAATTAACTATACATTGGTGATATAATTGAGAAAATAGAATATTGAAAATTTTTAATTTGGAAATGACTGTATTTCTTTTGTTTCTCTCTCTCTCTGAGGAAATCCTTTACAATGCTTGTCTTTTCCCTTTTATTCCCCTAAGGCATAAGGAAATCCTTTACAATGCTTGTCTTTTCCCTTTTATTCCCCTAAGGCATAACTGTTCTTTGGTCAAGTAGAACTGCCCCAACAGAATTGATAACTGTCGAGCAACTTGTAACTGTCTTTAACTAATACATTTCATAAAGACACTAACTAATTAACAACCTACTTTCTGATGCTAATTCCTATTTAAAAATAACAGTTCACAGTTTTTAATTTACCTGGTCGTCCTATCGACCTTCTGGAAAATAAAACAAGTAAATAAAATAAAATAACTGACAAGTTTGACACCTGTCCAGCGATGCATATATGACTGTGTGTTCTGGTCTCTCCATGAGACTGTCAACCACCTTCTGTCTCCTCAGAACTGGATGCTCCTGCATCAATTATTGAATTGTTAATATAATGTTATGTTTGTAATTTATAACACCTCCCCATTTAGAAAGAACACCTCGTGAATGCATTAAAAAAGATCATATAGTTACAATTAAAATTTAATAATTTTATTATTTCTAAAACAAAATACTTTTAACATGAACAACTTTATAACATTCTTCCGAGTCCCGACTATTGAAAATTTCGAAAACAAAACAATTATAAAAGATAAATAAACTATTCAAACTCTCTGACGCTCTTCACTGTAAATTTTTCAAAACAAAACAGTTATAAAACTACGTAACTTTATAGTATTCTTCTGTACCATTGTAAATTTCTAGAACAAAACAATTACACAAAAACAAATTTTTAAATGTGGAAGACATTACTTTTATCTTAAAAATCTTACGTGAACAGTCCACAGTTCCACCGAAAACTAAAAATATAACCTGGAATGTTGTGTCAGACCTCATTAACTGACAATGGTAAAAATAGAACTTTGAATTTCATGTCTAATCACCGACACATCGCATCCAAAACATTTTTTATACCTGGACTGGCAAGAAAAAGAGAGATTCAAGAACGTGAACAACAGTCCCCGGGGGTAGCGAGAATAAGAGAAATTCAACAACGCGAAGAGGTAGTGGCTGCGTATTTCATTTTACAATAATTTTCAATTTCCTCCACTCTTCTCCTGGAAGTCGCCCCGCAATCAGTGTCCACCTGCCATTTTCATATAAATTCAACTGACATTTAGCAACGAATAACGTACTGAAATTATGGTAAATAATATATTTCTGTCAGAGCTGAATTGAATACCATAGAAGCTAAAATAGCAGTAGTCTATAACGCGATTTTTTGAAAGTTTTTCCGGCGGATTTTTCTGGTCAAAATCCGGCAGCAATTCATTGGAATCCCATGTTTGATAGCTAGTTTCTGCACAATCAGTGACTCCCAGGGGTTTTTCAGGGCGCTGAATCCAAATATGCAGTTAAAAAACCATTTTAACTGCTAAAAATCAAGATTTAACCTCATTTCTTCCGCCGGATTCCGTCACCGGAATCTCCAAAAAGTCGCATTATAGACAACTCCGCTAAAATATACAAGTGCTTACAGTTAAAATAATCTTATATTTAAATTTGAAATTATGGTAAATAATGTATTTTGTAGCTGAAAATGAATTGAATAGCTTATAAGTTAAAAATTATATATAATTAATATATTTATAAGTTAAAATTGTTATAAGTATATATAAAAAGTTAAAATTGTTCCAGGAGCTACTGTAGTGTTAGATTTAGTTGTCATCCTCAATTGGTTTATGGTATATAAAAGTTAAAATTGTTCTATGAGCTATTTTAGTGTTAGATTTAGTTGTCATCCTCAATTGGTTTATGGTATTTCTTTAATGACTATTTGAAAAAGCACATTTAGCCATTGGCTACCATACACTTGTATTTCAGCTTTCTTCTTGGACTCATATACTCCCCTTTAGATTGAAGAGAATGTTAAAAACATAACTTTATTGAATTATGTGTTGTTAGCACATTCACTTAAGTGAAAAGTGAAAAGCCTCAAGTGAAGCCCAACCATTATTGAAAATCAAAAAGACCTCTTCAAAGATGAAACCTAAGAGTCCAAAAATTATATATTAATATGTACATTTTGTGAATAGAATGCAATCACATAAGTTTATATAAATTATGCTTAATTACATTTACGTGAACATATAACACTTAACGTATGTATGATCCGTTCATTTACGTGAACATATAACACTTAACGTATGTATGATCCGTTCATTAAAAAATATTGTTTAATAATGTATAGGCATTTCATCCATCTAACTTGAAAAAAAATTAAAAATCCCAATCTACTTTTCATAATATTAAATTATATAATATATAAAAACTCTACTTCTATATTTATTTTATATAAACAAAATTTTATAAATTATAGATTTTTTCTTTTAATGTTACTTATACAAACCCTCGATAACCACCTTACGCACAAATAAAACTTTCTTGCGCATATTGACATTCAAGGTTTATTGTTTTAAATTAGCATCACAACACTTAACAACTTACACTTATTGTTCTATGATAGGAGGGTAATATTAGGTTCATTTCAAATCCATCAACTTACACTTATTGTTCTATGATAGGAGGGTAATATTAGGTTCATTTCAAATCCATTAGGAGGGTAATATTAGGTTCATTTCAAATCCATTGATGTTAAATATTTCAAATCCATGTTGTTTATGGTTAATCTATCTGCATCCTTCTTAATAAGAATGGGTTATAAGTTTTTTTTTTAATTTATTTAAATTTAATAATGTTTTTAATTATTAAGAACAAAATTAATTAGTAGTTTATTGACTAGTATTGATCCAAATTGGATCAATGAAAACTAGCGAAGTACTATGACTGTATCAAATTAGATAGACTTGAAAAATTTATGAACAAAGAGCTATGAGGAAGACCTCTAGACAGTGGTAGTTTGTAATGAGTAAAGAACGATGAGGACCTCGGCCAAAGCATGCTAATCAAGGCCCATGGAGACTGCGCAAGATACAAACTGGCAGTTACGAAATTCGAATCAAAGAACAGAGGTTGTTTCTGATGCATGATTAGTGCTTAATTACGTTAAGCGTGGCAAAACCCGTCGAGAAGGAAAGGCCTCGAGCGCTCGGTCGCATGGAAAGCCGGGAGACCATAGGGAAAGCGCTAAAGCAAAACGTGGGTCTTGTGCTCCAAAATCAGTGGAGTATCGAAGGTATATTGGCCAGTAAGTGGATTTTGGAGAAAACAAGCAATTCCATACATTGCACGACGCGTGTCAGGCAAATGAGAGAGAAAACTACCTGTCATCGCAGGCTAATGGTCGAGCAAGTCAACCGTGCAATAAGAGCGAACACCGTAGGATCTAGGGGCTCCAAATCTGACAGCAGAGATTGTGCCCGATGGGAAACCAGATTTGAAGGAAGAATTAAGCCGCAACATATAAAGGTTTGAAGTCTAATTTGACTACTGAGTTGATGGATGAATCATTACATAGCGTAACTGAAATATCGAGCCGTTGAGGAAGAGCTGATGCAATTTGTGAGAGGACAAGTGGTCACTTCCTTATTGAGACGTTGGTGATGACGCAGAGGCAAGGAACTCCAAACGAATAGTAATAGGTGATTCAAAGGGGCGGAATAGGAAGTGAACAATCAAGAACATATTGGCTTTAAGCCATGAACAGATAGAAAATAGAATAGGAGGAATCAGAGAAGAGAACAGTGGAAAAAATGATGAGAGAGGCAGTAAACCAAGAGGCAGAAAAGAAATAGAGAGTCGAGTTGACCTGTAGCGTAAGGCATCATCGAGCAAACAAAAGGCTTGAGAGGTTCAAGTAATCCCTATGAGGACATCTGTCGGGAATTGAGCACCACATTGGACTCATCCCACTGAAGACCAGAGAGGTTGAGACTTGGTAAGGAAAGACTCTATGCACTCTAGGGGCTTGGTCAATCCATGAACCACCCTACCAAGTATTATCTATTTCAAGAGACTCAAGTTGAGCTCCTCATTGTAAATATCTGCTTCAAAGACACAATAAAAGAAGGCCACCACTAGAAGCTGGACTGGAGATGTAGCCCTGGAGAATAGGGTGAACTCCTTATTAATGTGTTGTGTTCTTGTATTTTCTTAATATGTTTCCCTTATTGTTTTCCATTTTCCAGTGTCGTATATTTTGCAATCTGATCGATCGGTTATCAAAAATAACATAGGTAGACACCAGCACATGAGTCTATAATACCTTCATTCATTGATTATTTAACTGAGATCACTCACGAGTGATTTTTAGATCAAGTGGTATTAGAGCTCAAGGCTGTTAAGGTTAGACAAGCTTGTGATGTGTTTAGTTGTTGAATGCTAACTAGATCAAAGCTCAAATTAAGAGAAGGAGAGTTGGTCGAAACTAATCCTGAATTTGGGAGAGTCTATCATCGGAAGACAATGTCAGAGGAAGGTTCTATGAGGCCAAACCCTCAATTCATAGATAGTTTCCTAGCCATAAAGTCCATGGTAGAGGAAATGTATAGGGATTTTAGAAAACACAAAGATGAAAATTCATCAGGCTCCAAACAAGATAAAGGAGAAGATGAGTCTCACTTCCATGATCACTCAAAAGACAAGGGGAAAGAAGAAAGCTTTCCCCCACCTCCTAATAGACCTGAACATAAAAATAAAACATCTTTGATTAAATTGGATGTTAAATTTGATTCACCTATATATGATGTAGAGTTGAATGCAAAAAAGTTGGAAAATTGGATTAGACAAATTGATGTTTATTGCAGAGTGCAGAATATCAATTTAGACAAGAGCAAGATTCAGTTGGCAAGCCTACACCATGGAGGCACTGCCTTGGTTTGCTGGGAAGGCACAACCCAAGTTGACATGAAAAGACATGGTAAGGATATCTATATCTGGAGTGAATTTGTTTCTGCAATCAAAAAGCAGTTCTATCCATTTGCCTACATGCAACAAGGCATGATGAGCTGGAAAACTCTTCGACAGTTGAAAGGGCAAAGTGTATAGTGATACACCCAAGAATTCAGAATGAGAGCATTGATTCTAGGAATCTCATCAGACTCACCTGAGACTCTGTTGAAGTACATTGGTGGTCCACACAACTACATGAGGCACACTATCCTCATGTTCAATCCCATTAGTATAAATGAGGTATTTGTACAAGCTACTCATCTAGAAGCTAGAGGAAGGAATGGAAGTCCAGAAGTTGGGGGACCATCCCAACCCACTGCAAGCAAGAATAAGGAGAAAAGAAAGTAGAAATGGAAAGCAAGGAAGGCTAACACTTCACAGGAAAGCAAGGCTTCATGCACTCATTGTAAAAGGTATGCGCATGATGATGAGCATTGTTGGATTCTGCATCCAGAGCCGAGACCTAAGAAGTTCGAGGGCAAGAAGAAGAAGATTGTTGCAGTTATTCAGAAAGATTTGGGGTCAGACTCGGGAGATGAAACAACTATTGCAACCATAGGTATAAAAGGTAAGAATTATGAAGCATTTACTTGTAATTCTGCACAATCTACTATTCATGAAGAAAATGAGAGGAAAAGACATGAGCTTTTCCATATTCAATTTATTTCCAAACATCAAAAGATTGACGCTTTGTTTGATAGTGGCTCACAAGTAAATTTAATTTCTGAAGCAATTGTAAAGAAGGTGGGATTTGTAACTACACCTCATAAGAAACCATACCCATTAGGATGGTTGAATGATAAAGCACACCTACAAGTGACTAGACAACGCAAACTCAAGTTTTCTTTTGGGTCAGCATTTGTAGATGAGGTTAGACATAATTCCTTTGGATATATGTGGAATTGTTTTAGGAAGTCCTTACTTGCATGACAGAAAAGCTATCTTCCATAGAGTTGAGAACAAGTATCTACTTGTTAAATATGGAATCGAATACTTTGTAAGAGCTCATAAGCTCAAGAACAATTATACACTCATAAACTCAGGGTACATGAAATGAATGATAAATTCATGCAAACAATTCTTACTGATGGTTGTAAAGGAAAGGAAACCTGATAAAACCAATGCATTTGAAGGTTGTAATGCTAAACAACAAGCTGATTTAGAAAAGCTTGTTTCAGAGTATGATATCTTGTTTCAAGAACCTAAAGGTCTACCACCCAAAAAGGAAACAGTGCATGATATTATTTTGCAGCAAGATGCTCCATTGCCTAACATTGGAATCTATAGGTTGTCCACTTTAGAGAACATAGAAATCAAGAAGCAGGTGCATGAGTTGCTAGAGAAAGGGTTCATTAGACCTAACACATCACCATGTGGTTCATTGACCATTTTTGTGAGAAAGAAAGATGGCTCATGGAGAATGTGCGTTGATTATAGAGCACTGGATAAGATAACAATAAAAAATCGTTATCCCCTTCCTCGCATAGATGATCTTTTAGATCAATTGAAAGAATTTGTTTATTTCTCCAAGCTAGACTTGCATAGTGGATACCATCAGGTCAGAGTTGCAGAACAAGATGCATGGAAGACTGCTTCCAAAACAAAGCAGGGATTGTATGAGTGGCTAGTTATGCCTTTTATCTTAACTAATGTTCCTGCTACTTTCATGATATTAATGAATGATGTAATCAGACGTTTTCTTGATGATTTTGTTATTGTGTATCTGGATGACATTCGAATATTTAGCAATACATGGGAAGAACACTTAAAGCATGTTAAGAAGAGACTAGATGTTTTGAAAGGAGAAAAAAATTATGTTAAACTCTCAAAATGTGAATTTGGCAAAACATCTCTGAATTATTTGGGTCATATAGTAGGGGGTGGTGAATTAAAGATAGATCCCTCTAAAGTGGCAGTCATTTGAACTGGCCTAAACCCAAATCCGCTACAGAAGTTAGAAGCTTCTTAGGAGGAGCACAATATTGGAGAAAGTTCATTTATAACTTTTCTTCAATTGCAGCTCCCTTACATTCTTTAACACGATTGAACAAGGTGTTTCAATAGGGAGGCAAACAGCAAAAGCCTTCGACACCTTGAAAGACATGATTAGTACAACACCTATACTAGCACTGCCTGATCTTCAAAGACCATTTGAGATCCAAATGGATGCTAGTGACTATGCCATGGGTGCAATGTTGACACAGTAGGGTAAACCCATATATTATCATTCCGAGACATTTAATTCTGCAGTAGTTAACTATCCTACATATGATAAAGAATTGTATGCATTAGTACAGAGTGTGAAAAAGTGGAAACATTACTTAATGGGAAAATAGATAGTAATACATACTGATTATTAACCACTTCAATATATACACTCCCAAACTAAGTTGCAGTAATCAAGACACTATAGATGGATGGGTTTTCTACAATAGTTTCATTTAGTCATCAGATATAAAAAGGGCATACATAATAAAGTTGCAGATTTGTTATCTAGACCCATTATAAATGCATCTACTATACTTAAGCATAATTATGTGTTACATGAGAGTTACATTGAACAATATGCTCAAGATATAGACTTTAAAGATGTATCTGCAACTTTAAGTCAAGGCAAATGAGTAGAAGAATTGTATTATCATGTAAAGGACAAACTCTTGTATCATTGTGGGAATTTATGCATTCCACAAACTGAAAGAGTAAAGATAATTCAAGAAGCACACACTTCTCTAATATTAGGTCACTTTGGGGTAAGTAAAATAGTTGCACAGCTGCAAAGATTTTGTTATTGGCGAAAAATGAGCGAGACAATTTCTAGATATGTAAGAGGGTGTACTATGTGTGCTAAAAGCAAGCCCATCAATAGAAAACTAGGCTTGTACACTCCATTACTAGTTCCTTCTCACCCTTGGGAAAGTGTTTCCATGGATTTTGTTGGAGGACTACCTAAATCTAGGAAAGGTCATGATTATCGGTATGCTGTTGTCGACACGTTCAATAAAATGTTTATTTTGATACTTTGTAATAAACAGATTATAGCTGAACAAATTGCAAAACTATTTTTTTGAACATATATGGGTTCATTTTGGATTACCCACTTCCACTGTATCTAATTGAGAGACCCAATTTGTGGGGAAGTTTTGGTCAAGTCTGTGGGAACTGATGGACACCAAACTGAAGAAAAGCACAACTTTTCATCCAGAAACTGATGGCCAGAGAAAAGTAGTTAACATGAAAGTGATCCAGTTACTCAGGGGATATTGCAACAAGCATACTAAGCTTTGGGATGAACATTTATGTTATGTGCAACATGCTTAAATAGAGAAAAACATTCTTCTACATAGAGATGTCCTTTTGAGACCTATTTTGGTTTCACACCAAGGTCTCCTTTGGATTTTGTCTTCGGTAAAGACACCATAGTTCAGGGACACAATGATGTGGACAGGGAAACTAGGTTCATTGAACAGATCCAAGAGATCCACTAGGTAGTACAGGAACAACTGGAAAAGAGCCAAGCCAAATACAAGGCAAGGCATGACAAGCATCAGATGGAGCATAGTTTCCAAGTTGGTGACCAAATCTGGCTATATATTAGCAAAGACAGGATGCAAGGTGAAGCTCAAAAGCTAAAGCCTATCAGGTATGGACCATTCAAGATACTTGAGAAGATTGGTGAGAATGATTTTTGCCTTGATCTACCAGCTTACATGCACATCTACTTAGTCGTAAATGTAGATTGCTTGAGATTGTTTGAACCTTCACTATTTGAAGATCCCGAAGAGCAAAGTCAATTGCCTTCTATTGATGACCTGTTATGTGAATATGTTAATGAATTACAGGAAGATACAGTTCTGGACACGAAGGTGAGGATGACGCGTAGGGGAGATGTTGAGTACCTCAGAGTTGGGCTCAAGGGTTCAAAGCTGAGCAATGAAAAGTGGATAGAGATTGGATAAGTGAGACAATTGTAGCCTCACTTAGTCGATGCTTGAAAACCAACATTTGGTGGTCCAAAAGCTTTCTCAGTGGGAAGGTCGTGATCCAAATCAGATCCATGAAAATTAGCAAAGTACCATGATTGTATCAAATCAGACAAACTTCAAAAATTTATGAACAAAGAGCTATCAGGAAGACCTCTGAACAGTGGCAGTTTGTAGCTAGCAAGGAACGACAAGGACCTTGGCCAAAGTGCGCTGACCAAGGCCCATGGAGATTGTACAGGATGCAAACTGGCAGTTAGGAAGTCCGAATCAGAAAACAAAGGTCATTTCCGATGTGCGATTAGCGCCCCGAGTGCTCACTCGCATGGGAAGCCTGGAGACTGTAGGGAAAGGGCTAAAGCAAAAGGCAGGTCCCGTGCTCCAAAACCAACGGAATATCGGAGACATATTGGGTGGTAAGCATATTTCACAGAAAATGAGCGATTCCATACATTCCATGATGCGTGTCCAGCATGAGAGAGAAAATCACTTCTCATCGTGGGCTAATGGTCAAGTAAGTTAACTGCGCAATAAGAGTGAACACCGTAGGATCTAGGGGCTCCATATCTTACGGCGGAGATTGCACTTGATGGGAAACTGGATTTGAAGGAAGAATTAAGCCGCGACATATAAAAGTCTAAAGTCCGATTTGACCGCTGAGTTGGTGGATGAATCATTACACAGCGTAACCGAAATATCGAACCATTGAGGAAGGGCTGGCATAGTTCATGAAAGGAAAAGTGGCCACTTCCCTATGGGACAATGGTGATGATGCAAAGGCAGGGAACTCCAAACCAACAACAATAGGCAATTCAAAGGGGTGGAAGAGGAAGCGAACAATTAAGAACATATTGCCTTTAAGCCGTGAACAGACAGAAAACAGAACAGGAAGAATCAGAGAAGGGAACAATGGAAAAAAAGATGAGAGAGACAGTGAAGAAAGAGGCATAAAATAAATAGAGACCCAAGCTAACCTGTAGTGTAAGGCAGCATCGAGCAGACAGAAGGCTTGAGAGGTTCAAGCGATCACTGTGAGGTCATCTGTCTAGAAGTGAGCACCACATTGGACTCATCCCATTGAAGACCAGAGAGGTTGAGACTTAGTAAGGAAAGAGTCTATACACTCTAATGGCTTAGGGAATCCAAGAACCACCCTACCAAGCATTATCTATTTCAGGAGACTCGAGTTGAGCTCCTCACTGTAAATCTTTGTTTTAAAGACACAATAAAAGAAGGCCACCACTGAAATCTGAACTGGAGATGTAGCGCTAGAGAATAGGGTGAACTGCTTATTAATGTGTTGTGTTCTTATATTTGCTTACTGTAATTCCCTTACTGATTTCCATTTTCCAGTGTCTATGTATTTTGAAATCTAATTGATCCATTTCCTAAAATAACATTGACACGCACGAGCGCGAGTCTGTAATACCTTCATTCATTAATTATTTAACATAGATCACTCACGAGTGGTTTTGAAATCAAGTATGGAGAGAAGTTATGTTTACAAGTTGCATGACATGCACATTGGACTTTAGAATGTTAGACAAAGGCCTAGGCAGTGAGGAGAACAAGCGAGAATGCTTAGCTGATATTGAAATCCCCATGGAGATCGAGTAATTGCTTTCCAATCGATCGACCATTGTAGTCGATGGCCAAGACAAGCTCGGTTATGGAAATCCCTCATGACAGTGTCATCGTTGACAAAGTATCATGCCCGAAATGGAATTAGGAAAAGACCACCCACGCTTTGGATCTCAAGAAATTGCACACAATGGCACAAACCCTAACCCTCTCCCTTGTCACCAATACTTCTGCGTATGCTTGGTTCATTACCCCTCTGTTGCTAGTGGGATCTCTGGCCCAGCTCATGGAGATATATAATATTACTCGAGCTAAATTAAATGTTTTTCCCTCTTAATGATGACTCCAGCTGGAAGCACTCTCTGTATCACCATCAACAACAACTGCTTCATGGAAAACATTAGGTTTCATGTTTCTAAAACTACAGGAATCCCCTTCTCCAAGTTCAATCCCTTGAACAACAATAGGTTATTGTAGGATGGCTCCCTTCTCTTAGATTGGAGCATTGGAAAGGATGCTTCTTTGATGGTCTCCTCGAGGTTGTTTGGGAAAACTAAATGAAAAACTATTCTCAACGGTCTTTGCATGCACTAAGCCATGCAATAAATCCAACTTCTGAGGTTATTGGCACCACCTAAAAGAAATATTCCAGTGAAGCAGCGAAGACAGGTGCCCCAGATCGAGCTCCCAAAGCCCTCCCTGGCCCTTCCTTCATAATTGAACATTCATAGATAATTCCATCTGTAAAGGTAACATAAGATGCTTCTATTATGCATGCATATCAATTTCTTAAAAATGCAATTATATGTCTCTTCAATGGGTTTGGGCCATTAACCGACCACAAATTACTCCGTTTTTCTTTGTTCCAAAGCATACCTTGTTGTATACTCCAATAACCGAGAGGATCATCTAAAGGCCCTCGATGAGTGGTCCTAGTTTTGGAGGTGTTTAAGATTCTCTTTAGAGCATTAGTTTTCCAACTTTAACCCTCTAATCAAGGAGGGAATGAAGATTCCCATCGAGGTAAGGTTTCCAAACTTACCAATCCCCCCTCTGCAACCCATAGTCTTTGGAGGATATAGGTTCAACCTTAGGATGTTTTATGAAATTAGACACAAATATTTCAAGAAGGCTTCTACGGCTTTGCAAGAATATATGTAGTGATAAATCTTAGCAATGGTCTTTCAAATAAATTCAATATAGATTGGCTTGATAAGCCTCTTATCTAGTCTTTGGACTATGAGAAGAATGCCTTTTGTTACAGATCTTGCCAAGAGGTAGGGATTCTGCAACATGATTTCCTGTCTTTCTAATCCTTAAGTATTCTAAAAATAAATAAATAAAGGTTGGCATACCCCTCAAGCGGCTAGAAAAATCCCTCTTCCTTATTTCTCTCTAGAATCACAACCATCAGCGACCAATTAGTCCTCCTCGAAGGCACCCTATTTAAGCACCCACATCCAACACCCTCCTCTTGTCACTCAAACTCCATTAGAAGATCCTCATCCAAAGCTTTCTTAGCAATATTCTAGACAATCTTGACCTCCAATACCGTTGGAAAGTTAGCAAGTTGCATCTCCCTCACCAGAGAGACAGAGCCATCGAATATGGAATTATCATTAGAGCAGGTACATGGAGGGGAACGTAGGTTTGATGAGTGTGACAAATGAGACAATGACCAAGAAACAACTACCATTGAAACCAAAGCACCAAAGAATAACAAGAATAACCCAACATATAGTATGCCCATCATGGTTATGTTTCATAATGTTTTTTAAAAGTATTAACAAAAAGTATAACATTTAAAATTATTGATGTAATTTGAAAATTTTGATATATACTTGTAATTTTATATATAATAAAATTTAACAATTTATATTAATTGGTTAGTGAGGTTAAAGTAGGTATACTTGTATTCTTATCAAATGTTCATAGTTTTTGAATAATTAACATATTTTATTTCTTTAAATAAAGGTTTAAAATAGATTAAAAAATTGCATGAATTTTTTAATTATTTATTAGTCATGAAAAAAATACTCTTAATCTCTCCCTA
>APFE030913020.1:60070-114685 GCA_000404065.3 Pinus taeda | reverse complement strand
TAGATTAAAATATATATTAATTTAAATTTCAAATTATGGTTATTAATGGTAATAAGTATTTGCAGCCCAAATGAAAAAACGAATATATATAAGTTTAAAATATAATATAATTTATATATATTAAAATATATTATTAAAGTTATGTAGTAAAAAAGATATACATTCTAGTGTAGTTATGTAAAATAAATAGTTGTAAAATTATAGAACATTCAGCTACATCAATATCAAAAATACATTAATTTATGATAATATCTCATTTTTATAAAACAAAATCCATAAAAAATCACTATGCCCAATAGAAAAAACCTCACTCCATATGATACCAGATTAGTAATCAATATAAACAATTTAATATAAAAAACATAAGTATTCTACCTTCACCCAATATAACACCAACTCATATCACATTTTAATAATAATAAAAAAATAGAAATAAATCTCAACTATTAATTTATGCATATTAACTATAAATATTCAAATAATTTTTACCATCTAACAAATAATTACTAAAATTAAACTAAAAATGATAAACACTCCCCATATATTTATTTCCCTATAAATTATCACCTAATAGTGGGTAATATAAAAACTGTCTAGTAAATTTAATCAAATATTTTCATAAACCAAAATTTCATAAACCAATATATATATATAACATTGAGCTCATAAAGATAACATATAATACACTGTTACATTATGCATCTTCTTCATGATGGATTATAACCTAGATACCTGTCACCTAAAAGCTTGTGAAGTCGATTTATCAGATCTTCTTCATCAGCAGATATATCATGAACAGAACAAGTACTCTTCTTGCAATATTCTACGCTGCATTCATCTGCAATCAATCGCATTCAAGCCATTAATGAACACAATAAAGTACCCATTGATTAATGAATGAATGAGAGGGATGGATTTAGAATCAGCGTACATGATGATATTCCTGCTCCTGCTCCTGCTCCTGGAGTAGTGACGTTGGAGTCTCCCTCTGCTTTTGGCCGGCAGATGCGTTGCATGCTGTCCCTGTTCCTATCCATGGACAGATCTGTGAATGATGATAGATGGGGAACTGTGTTCGAGGTGTAGAGGGAAGGGAATGAAGCCCCTTTATAGAAGGAATGACAACGTCTGCTGACAAGAGGTTGGTAGGAGTTTGGAGGAGGTAGTTGTTACGAGAAGACAGTCGAACGAGAAGGAAGTAGTTGTAATAACCAGTGTACTTTATGACTGGTAGCTATCTACAGCTCAATGGTCGGATGGTCATGCTCCGCTGTTTGGCGTTGGGATTTGTTCACGTTTTGACAATTTCGAGATTGTTTTTAGCGACGAAAGTTCTCTGGAATTCTTATCTTTTGAATTATACTACAGCTCAATGGTCGGATGGTCATGCTCCGCTGTTTGTCGTTGGGATTTGTTCACGTTTTAACAATTTCGAGATTGTTTTTAGCGACGGAAGTTCTCTGCAATTCTTATCTTTTGAATTATCCTAATAGATTATTGGATTAAAATATGGATACTGAATTCTGTCGATTAGGTTAATTAATCAAACTAATAAGACAACCTTTCCACTATCAAAAAATAATAACTTTGTAAATTCCATTCTAACATATATAAATTTCCTTCTAAAGGTTTTATCTGGTTGGAATTTTTGAATATCGTTATGATTGTACATTTGTGAAATTCTATTTGAATTGCATTTTCATTGTTAATATAAATTTAACCTTCTAAAAAAATCTTGCAAATTAAACTATATAGGGCTTAATAACTTTTAACCACTTCTAATTCATGACTTCTAACACTTTCTATTTTAATTCATGACTTATAATGCTTTCTATTTAATTGGAAGTGAAATTGTTTCAAAAATATTTTTTAAAAGAAATCATGAAACAAATGGTTAAGATACTTATTTCTTCCTAATAAATTGTAGAATTAAATTTAGAGAAATATAGAATAAAATATATTTTTATAAATTTTAATAATCAAATTGTGAGATTCTCATTTGCTAATTTAATATTTTAACTGATTTATAAACTTTTAAAATAAATTTTAGTATTATTTAATATTTATTATTTCTTTAGATTAATAATTTATTATTTTCTAATATTATAACAAAAATTGAAATTTTAAATGTAATTTTTTTATTATATAAATACATTTTATATAAAAAATTATTAAAAATTTAGTTCATATTAATTTAAAATTTAACATAATTCATACATCCAGATAAATAAAATGATTATTCCCCCAATGGGGTGCCATCTACACTTCCCCATATGGGTGCCATATGGACCACCCCAAATGTAATGGAACACGACAACAATCAAGTGGAGCAATTAATAGTGCCAAGTAGTCTAAGATAGATGGTTTAACGTTACGCATGAACCACAGAGGATAATAATGTTAAACAATATCGAGGTCAGTGGGATCATGTGAGCAGATGGTATCAAGCAAGTGCGGGGTTGAACGGTCCTCCCTTCAACGCGCAAACACATTATGAAGAAGAACCAGGAAAATTCCTTAGCCAGGCGACGGCATTATTATTTGCAAGGTTTGTTTCTCTTGTCAGTCATCCTACTCTGGGTGGCGATTCCTCAATGAGGAGCAGGTCGTGATAACAAAGGAAAGTCTGGAAGTAGTTGCCAACCCCAATCCAGAATTCAAACAAATGCTAAAAATTCAACAACTATTTATCGGAGAAACCCCCTCTAATATTAGAAATACAGTTAGCAAAGAAGGAGGCCAAAGTACAGAAGAGATTCAAACAAGATGATGAAATCATTGACATTGTAGGTTAATGGATTCTAAACATTGTAACCAACAAAGGCAAGTTCAATAGATACATGCAAGTGGTCGATATATACTAACAAATTAAAACAGTCATGAGGAAGGGTCTAAGTTTGAAACAAATTAAAACAGTCATGAGGAGGGGTCTTAGGTGAAAGAAGTGAAACATAGTAAGAAATTTTGCTATGCATGGATGCTTTATCAATAAAGTTACTCAAAAAGCTGTGGCAAATTTGGAATTCAGTGAGCTAGAACAAGAACTAAAGAAGAAATTAAAGGTCACAATTTATGATTAGGCATGCACAATGCTTTTCTTTTCCACATATTTCTTTTTTTTATCATGAATCATATGCAGCCTAATATAGTAGTTAAGTTAGACAAAAATAGTTCTGAATATGAAGCCATTCACTTTAGTTTAGCATTTAGATTACATAGAGTAAACCTCAACTATGAAAATATTTAGAAACCTATATTTATTTTTTGGACTAAAAGAATGTTATTAGGCTAGTGGTATATTGGTTTCCCTAGTGACAAATCAACATAGAGACATCTATAATTTTAATTAGGCCTTAAATTAATAAACTTTCAAGGCATACATTTATATTCAAAAAAAATATAAAATGATTGATTAGTTAAATATGATACATACAAACACGAAATTACATCATTTACAAGCATAGCATACACAAACACAAAGTCTTACTAAAATTTTCACCTTGATTTGACATATCCATTCTTTGATATTATGGTTTTACTTAATTTTCCAAGTTCATATACTTCTAGGTATTGAGTTATCTCTAGATTTTGGGTCAAAGGAACCCTTCATATTCACTTTCCTTTATGTTTGGTTTAGATTTTCCTTGATTCATGGGTAGCCATCTTTTTCTCTCTATCTTTTTTATTTTCTATCTTTGCACTTGAAATCCTTGATATTATCTCACTTTGAGGGTTTTTCTGCTTTTCCTAAAATCCGATCCTTTGCATTTGGATTATTTCTTCATTAATTCATGGGTGGCCACTTTTTTCTCTCTTTGTTGTCTCCTATCTTTCCATTTTCTTGATCTCACAATCATTATATTTACTTAAGGGCTCCTTTGCACAACCCCATACCTCCCTTTATCTCTTCGTTGCCTCATAGGGATCCCACACTCGTTCGTCATCCCTTCTTTCAAGAATGTCAAGCACTACTTCTTCCTATGGTTTTAGGAGTCGTCGAAGCATGAGGCAACCACCTAACACTAGAACTAAATTGAATGATGAAAGATATGCTCTCTCAATTTGTAGGGAATAACACAATGCGTAGTAAGAAACTCAAGTGGAAAGGTGCTTCTCATATAGTGTAAAAGTAGATAATAGTGTGGGTCGTTAAATACTTTATATAGGGTACAATTGCACTAGGAAAACCGAATATTACTAAACTATAGACTTGTATTGGAAAATAACAACAATTATGGGAAAAGTTTTAGTGGAATAATCACTAGCTTAGGAATAAATCCTTCTTAGCATTGATCAATTGTAACTCTAGCTAAAAGGGTTCAACTCCAAAGCCTCTTTAATTGAAAAGAAACTAACTAACTTATAAATCTCCAATTCTAAATAGAACATAGAACTCATAAACTATATAGGTTGAATATTATTCTAGATAAACCTTTATATTATCATTTTGGTTCATATCTCAAAAGGCTCTTACAGTGCGCTCGAGGATACCTATAAGTTCAAATTTTGTATTCCATCCCCAAAATTCATCAAACTGTTCAACATGTGTTATTGTTATCAATTTTGGACTAATTTTATGCCCTAAAGACATTTATTTGTGGCTTCCCTAGTGGTAGACCAGTAGAGATAGGTTAAAGATGAAGTATTAATGCTATAAGGTAATACAAATATTTGTCTACCTTAAAAATAATCTAAAATGTGGGTTCTAAACAACTAGACTAATTTTCTTAAATAACCATGTGTACATTCACACTAAAACATAATTCAAAATATTTATGTAAATATTAAACTTTTTAATATGGTAGCTTTTCAAAACTAGAATGTTTTAGGAGTGCTTTTCTTAAAACTTTCTAAACATAAAAATATGATTTCAGAGATCCTCCTTTTTGGGGGACATTCTTACTTTTTAACCATTGAAGTAATATCTCCAACATAGACAAGTGGATTTCTTTTCTTTGATGTGATAAATTTCGAGATGAAGGTAGTTGACCAAAAAATTGTTTAAAAATCCCATGTTAACAATGTAATTTTGTAACTTAATTAAAAAAAACTACCATTTTCTCAAAGGAAAGAAAAATCAAATCAAATCAAGTAATTTCTTACCTTTATAAAAGTTCAATAAACCAAGTTTAATTTTAATGAATATAGACTATCATCATAATTAATAAAATAAATAAATTTACTATATTTAACACAATTTTTAAAAAGTGGATAACTTTTATGTCAATATAGCATGATGTAACAAATTGTATTTTTTCATTATGTTAGTCTATCTTTTTCACAAATTTCTAGTTTTTCTTGCCAAAGTAGGACTATAGAAATCAAGTTGCTTTTTGAGATTTATTAGTTTCCCTTTACTGATTTTATATGATTTGTGAATAAATTAAAAAAATGTTATCTTATTTTCAAAATATAATTCTCACTTTTCCATTTTAACATCTATATGTGGTTAATTAATAGCTAGAAAGCATCCATAAGCTTGCCACACCATTGCAAGGAAAAAAGATAATAATGGTATTAAGTTGACAAGAATTCAAATTTGAGGAATACATAGGTTAAAAAGAAAATTGTGATGACATAAATAATCACAAATCTTCATTTATAATATAAAATAACATAATAAATTTAGCCACAATTTTTATTAAATATGTTAATAAAAATATTATTTTGTATTAATAAATATTAATTGTAATAATTATTATGATTGCGGTATGAATTAATATTATTAGTTAATATATATAACTCATTATTTCATTTAAATACGCTTTTATATGATTTGTGAATAAATTAGAAAAATTGTTATCTCATTTTCTAGATATAATTCTCACTTTTCCATTTTAATATCTATATGTGGTTAATTAATAGCTAGGAAGCATGAATAAGCTTACCACACCATTATAATAGTGGTATTAAGTTGAAAATAATTCAAATTTGAGGAATACATAGGTTGAAAAGAGAATTGTAATGGCAATAAATAATCACAAATCTGCATTTTAACTAAAAAATAACCTAATAATTTAGCCACAACTTTTTATTAAATAATGTTAATAAAAAATATATTTTTTATTAATAAAATTATTTAATTGAATAATTTATTATGATTACCATATGATTATATATAGTAATATAATAACTCATTTTTTCATTTAATAAAACACATTAAAATATATAGAAACCATTTGTAATAGCTATATTATTACTGCATATTACCCCAAAAAGTGTTAAAAGAGGGTCTATAAATTTTTTAAATTGGAAATAATAGTTGTTAATATGTATACCATATTATATTGAAAAATTTAAATTTTTATATAGATATTGTAAAAAGGGATTATTTTTAGTTTATTATATATAATAAGTTGTACTATTTATATATATTATTTAAATTGAAATATTTAAAAAATGATTTATTTAGTTTTGATGGATTCTTTATTATCTATGTATAATAATTATACAAAATTTATATTATAATTATTTTAAATATATTAATTTATTAAAACCATTATTAGATTAATTTAAAATGATGCAACTATTTTATATCATAATATAATATTCAAACTCAAACTATTTTCACTAGAAAACCCAACTAGAGTTCCATGTTTCCATGTGGAAGACTTCTTAAAAAAGAAGTGCTTTCAAACAAACCAACAAATATATTTCCAAACTACAAAATTAGTGGTGTTTCTTGTATATGGATATACAACTAATAATCGTCATTGGTATTTGTTCTACTCTACGACTTCTCATTTGGAGGACTTCTTCGAAGAACTACTTAGAGGTTACTTAAACAAAAAGAGGGTCTAATTTTGTTTACAGATTCATTAATCCATTGAATCGTCCTGTAAGATTCTTTCTCGCAAAATCTCTCGCAACAAGAGTATCATGGTGGCATGTTAGCTGTAAACACATGGTGGCATGTTAGCTGTAAACAAATGGGTAAATATTTCAACTAACCCTATATGTTCCACAGCAATTCGAAGATCATGGTGGCATTTTTGGCAATAGTTGTTGGCACACGAGGGCCCTTGATTCTCCTCAAGAAAAAGAGAGATGAGGGAGAATGCAGATATGAACTAAATAAATAAATGCAATAGATAAGTAAATGCTTTAGAGGAGGTAGATATTAAAGCTCATAAATGTAGCCACAGATACCGTCAAATTCTATACCTCACATGCCATCATTTTGGACTAAGAAAAGTAAAGATTCCTTTCCTAAACTTGGTATCCATCCTTCTGCATATTGAGTACACAATAAGTCATTGAGTACACAAACCCTTATTGATAGTTACTCTAAAGAAGTTACATTTGAGATGTGACTGGAGAGTACCAGTCTCTTGAAGTCTTCTTGCAAAGTTCATATTTTCATGGATTCACAACTCTGTATTTTCTATCCTCTCAGTTAATGAGTGTTAATATTCCAAAAGAACCGAATTTCTTTATAAGCTTGGAATATTTTTAAAAGAAGCATGAAGGTATCATAAAACTTATTTTTTATGTTATATAATACAAATAAATTTAATTATATACTTGGAAAATGAAAAATAATATTGTTAAAAATATGAGTTAGTAAATTGTTTTTTATAAAAAGTGTTTTAAGTGTTATTTTTGAAGTTGTCTCTGATATATCTTTAAACTGTAGTTATTTTGACTCTATAAGGAGGGATGCAGGTACATAAACTTACATTTTATGTTATAACTACAAATATATTTAATTATAGTAGCTTGGAAAATGAAAAAATATCTTTAAAAAGTAGTTAGATTAATTGTTTATAAAATTGTTTTAAGCAAGTGCTTATTTTCGGAGTGTTTGATTTATTTAAACTGTTTTTTGACTCTATAAAGGAATTGCGAAACGCTTAAAAAAAACTGATTGTGTTATGTTAAAAACTAGTTTTTTGACTGTAATGGATGTCAACACCTTTAAAAAATCTGATTGTGTATTTAATCTGGTTTTTTGTTGAGTGCATAATATAAATGCAGGTTCCTGTAAAAAATGACACAAAAATTTGAATAATTCAATCTTAATATATAATATAGTATATATATATATAGTATATAGATATTATAATATGTTAAAGAATAAAGTAGAGTATCATTTCAAAATTTTGAATAAAAAAATAAAGTTTAGATAAATGTTAACTTTTTTCGTGGTAAAAACTAATTCTACTTTATATTAAAAAACTGTAAAATATATACAAAGATTTTTGAACCTCTGAGAGTGTCATACCAACTCTGTGTCAAAAAATCTTTACAAAACTGTCTGTTCCCCCTGCTATGAGGAATGTTATGCATTTTATGACGAGATAGAGCAGACTTATAAGAAGCTAGTAGAAGATCTTATAGGCCTGAAAAAGTTGCTGGTTGCCTGAGTGTAACAAGGAAGACCTGCTCGATTGCTGGGCATTATCAAAAAGACCAAAATTTTTCTGTTGGCTTGCCACAAGCTGGCTGGATTCGTCGCCAACCTCCATACGCTGATCCAGAAGAACTGAAGACCAAAACAGAGCATGTATCCTGACGCATCCAAAACCTCTCTTGACATTTACTTGGGTTTCACTGATCCTTGCTCAATCTCCTTGTCCAAGGCGCGCTCCCAAGTAACCTCCACACCATCCTCGACATCCTCGCGACTCATCCCCGGAGGCAGCTTGAGATACAGAATGTTTGCGAAAGTGTTATTAGGCTCATCTTCCATGGTTTGCTTCTGAGGCGAAGCCTGCCAAATATCTTCCATATCCTCAGGTGCCTCTGCCTTCTCCTCTACAGGAGCCAAAGTATTCTCGTCCTTCATGCTAACTATCTCCTGAAGAACCTCTGCCTGCTCCTCGGAAGGAGCATAAGTGCTCTCTTCCTCCAGCCTACTCTGTGACGAAGGGGCATATGAACTTCCTTCCGCCAGCCTGCTCTGCGAGAAATTGCCCGAAGGAGAAGGCGATTTCTCCTTAGAAGCAGCCTCCAGACTTACAGTCTCCTCATCTTCTTCCGAGAAGATGACAGTCAAGAGAGCTAAAATCAACGATTTTTTTAACCGGCTTTGAAATTTAAATCTTGCTGATTGCACAAAATTACTAATAGATGGGCCAGACTCTTCTTATCTTGTCAAAGGGGGTGAAGCAAAGGCGAGAGGCGAAATATGACGAGGGGTTGGACTGCCTCTCCCTCGAGAGCCTCCCCGTTGGCCTAAATTACGCCCGCGCCTTCGAGTTTCCCTTAAATGAGGAGCCATATACTTGGTCTAGTGTGAGACAAATGAGCTCAAATACAGGGGTTGCTTCGACAAAGCTTGAAGGCTGGTGGGCACCCAGATGGAAAACCAAACATAACCCACTCTATAGATTCTGAACTCGCCAGCTGAGGAATCAGCAATGCTGCAATGCTGTTCCACAACTGCCCGAGTCCCTCTATCTGTCCAGGCAACTACATCCAGAGGGAGAGCTAGGAATGAAGCATAAACAGGGTTGATAAACACGACGTGGAAGGAGGAGGTCGAGTTGAGAGCCTTACTAACAGCTGCAATCCGCCTCAGGAACTTCCAAGATTGCTGCGACTGAGGAAAAGGCCTTTCCTCTCGAGCTCCAAGCCACCAGAGACAACCTTTGCCACCTTCCTCATACCCCAACGAGCCAGCACCATCCGTTTCCTCTGAGAGCAATCTCTCTACTTGCAGCCAAGACAGGACTGGGAAGAATGTCCCTGGAACCAAATTCGCCATCCTAATATCGTCTGTGCACGTGCCTTGGGACGGTAGCTGCAATGAATGGCATTGAATGCCTTTCCTCTCAACCTGATTAATGGCCATCAGATCATCCCTGTTCGGCTGCCCGCTATCAGCTCCGTGTGGCATGCTCATAACTGCCATTTAAACACGAACACGATCACCCGCATCCGGGTTAGATAAATAGGTTACTTATTCTTAATATAAATTACTAAAAAATTGAACATATAAAAGTAAAATAGCTAATAAATTAAGCAATGGTGGTAATTGTGTGAGTATGTGCATTTGATTAAGAAAAAATTAAACATAATGAATAATCTTTCCCAAAAACACTATAGTTAATTGAAAAATTTATTAATATAAATTAATTTTATAATATTTTATATATCGTGTTATTATTTTTGGCATAAATAATATAATATCAAGATGTAAATTTGAGAAGATTATTATGTTAAATTATAAATTAATTAATTAAAAATAAATAAAAATATTTTTAAAATTTAAAGAAAATTTGATTTCCAAAAATTTAATTATTACTTATGCATTAATATTTTCCCAATATTTATTTTAAATTTTTAAAAATAGTAATTTACATATTTTTGAACATTTATTTTAAATTTCAAAAATAAGAATTTACATATTTTTTAAATTTAAAAAAAATAATAATTAGAGAAATGTTATAAATTAGTTAGTTACAATATACTTTTGAAAATTTAAACTTATGTAGTTAGGGAAATAAATTATCCACAATTATTAAACCAAAATTTTTTTAGCATTTTTTTATATATTAAATTTGAAAAATTTTTAAATTTTTTTTAATATATTATATAAAGTATAGTCTAACTTATAGACTAAATAGTACAATTTAAAGCAGGAATATGATTTTTTTTCTTTAAAGTACACTTTAAGATGTATAAATAGATTGAGTACATGAAAACCCTAAAATACTAAAATTCTATGGATTCAACAAACTCAACTTTTTAAAAATTTCTACCAAATTTTAATTAAAAATAACAAAAAAATATGGTGAAAAAAATCATATTATATATAATTACACCTATTATATATAATAGTACTTAAAATTAGTAAATTTAATTTTCTTTGACATGGGAAACCTTCCTGTCTTAGAAAATGTTATCTTATAATGCCATTGCTGAAAGATGTTATCTTATAATGCCATTGCTGAAAGATGATCCTATAACGAGTTTATGGATTATAAATTGATGTCAGATAATTGCAGAAGCATAGTCATCTTATTCCGCAACCGCAAGCACCGTGTTGACCTGTATTTCCAGAGCTCAACTGCTGAGTACTAATAATATAACCTAATCAAGATTATTTCTATCTGCTGAGTACTAATAATATAACCTAATCAAGATTATTTGTATCTGCAAAGCAAGTACCGTCAGAATGGTTGCGCAACTACGAAGTACCGACAATTCAACCTAATCTGGATTATTTCTGTTCTACAAATGAAGAAGTAATATCAGGAGGAAGAAGTAATATCAGGAGGACCTTTTGCGCATTGCACAAGCGCCGATAAGATGATAACAGTGCATTAGTTTGGGTCTCCACATCACGCATATAAGCAGCAACTGCAGAATAGAATATGCAGATGGCGAGGCTCTTCCATTATTTGGAGGTCAACATCAGTCGTCACTGAACGATAATGACATGAAATTGAGCAAAGAATCTAAAAAATTGGTAGCCATGCCCATAACAATTTACACGCTGTTTGTTTGAAAATATACTTGGATCAAAATTTCTTACTTGATTGTTTGTTTGAAAAAATTGCATGGATCAATTGTATTGGTCCGTTACGTTTTGAATAATTTGTTGGTAAGACTTTTGTTTAACAATCCAGTTATGAACAGAATATAAAGACTATACCTGAAGGTTCTTTGCAGTCCTACATATGATTCGGATTTAAAAGTTCATATTCCCATGTATGAAAGACAACTCAGGTTCTTTGCAGTCCTACATATTATGATTGGGATTTAAAAGTTTATATTCCCAATTATGAAAGACAACTCAGGTTCTTTGCAGTCCTACATATTGTGATTGGGATTTAAAAGTTCATATTTCCAGGTATGAAAGACAACTCAGGACAACCGGGAATAAACATTTGGGCAATCTCTGAAATACAACCCATTAAATGTATGAAATATTAAAATTACAGATGCATATACAAATCCACATTTTATCTTTATATAAATCCATAATTTATTTTTGGTAACGCATGGTTTGTTAATCCTCATCATTGCTAGAATACATTTGTATTCAGACTCAAGTATAATATTGAACCCTTGATCTCTGTAAAACTAAGTTTTCACTTTTTATGTATTGGTGCTCCTTGATCTCTGTAAAACTAAGTTTTCACTTTTTATGTATTGGTGCTCTTTAGAATCTTCTTGAGAGATCAACTATCACTCCCTGTTTACAGTCGCATTTTATGTATGGGTGTGATGGTTATCATCTTCAACTTAGAGTTTAAACACTTAATTGCAGTCGAATCATATCTGAAACCTTAATTCTCTATAGTTCGAAGCTCAATTTACACTGAGTCTGAAGATCCAAATGATTCTTATCAATATAGATGTTTCCCCAATGAACAAACCATCTAGATATACTTTCCTTGAAAGAGAGATCAGGATATCTGGTGATCTGGTTAGCTACTATATGCACACTTCGGCAATGGCCCGAATATGTTTTGTCTAGATAACCTTTTAGGCAGGAACCTCAAAATTGGCTCCCTGTTGTAGCTTGCAGTGAGCTCCACCCCAAATGATTTATTGTTCGAATGTAAATCTTGATCCAAAATCCAGCTCTCCATTATAAAAACATTAGCGGGTTCCACACCGGATTATTATAGTGATCCGGGATCCGGTTGATAATTTGCATAGTTGTGAAGCCAGATGCTTTGCAATCTGGATATCTTTACAAACCAAGATTGACGAAAAATTGTGACAAAATTTTGTTTATGTCTCTATCAATTGACAGTTTCTAAAATGGAAAGCTGGTGTTGTAGAACAGCGGTCAAAACTATTAATCAGGCCTGATTTAAAACTGTTCTGAACCATAGTAGACAGATTTTATTTTACGAATTAAACTTCAGACTATAGCCTTGGATCTTCAACGTAGGACCCTTCGCTATAACATTCAACTCTTATTGCAGTGGATAGAGAAATTAATCTTCATATGATAAAATGTTCATGATAAACATAAGAATATAGAGGAACACACCGAACTAATATATATGTTGAATTAATATGAAAGAGAAAATTACAGAATTCAAAATACTAAACAAATTCTTCTTCTTTTCACACAATCATTACTCAAAAAAAATTCCAATCTCATCTCTGACTCTCCTCTGTAACTCTCAATTACATTAAAATTCAATTACATAGACTTCTGGACAAATTAAAAATCTAAATCTATTTTCCTAGTTCATCTCATAGAATTTTAATTTGGCTAAGTTTATCCCTTTGCATAGCAACTAGATGATACTCACCTAACTTCCTAATAATATAGATACCTTGTAGACTATATTTAGGAAAATATTACAAATTAAATAAAAATAAGGAAACCAACATTCTTTTGGTATATGGGTTTTGACCTACAAAGGTCAAAATGGTTTTAACTAGTAGATGCTCCTATATCATATTTCTAAGGGAGAGAATAATTATTCATAAGGTCTTCAACATTTGTAACACAATTCGAAATAGATCATTGTCATCCAAGTGACATCTTCTTTTGGTTGATTATTCCATTTAACTAAATATTAAGAATATATTTTACCTTTGTTCCTCTTGACTAACATTTTCTCCAAACACTTCTTCAATATGTTTTTGAATTGTTCTTGAAAGTTGTTTCTTCCATTCACTGGTCTAATTTTCATCACTTACAGGGTCATCTCTTGTAACACTTTCGATGGCATTGAAGGGATACAAATTTGCAACATTGAAAATTGGAGAAATCCCAAAATCACTTGGGAGTTCTAACTCATAAGCATTAGAATAATTTTTTCTTTAAATATTACGTGGACCTTTTCTTTTAAGTTTTAATCTATTGCATTTGCCTAAAAGAAACCTTTCTTATCTAAGATATGTCATCACTAAGTCAACAACTTCAAACTCAAGTTGTCTTCTTTTCATATCTCCTCTCTATTTGTACTTGCTTCTATTTTCTTACAATTATTGTTTAACCATTTCCTATAATTATTCTATGCTTGCCACAAAGTCTTCACCATCAACATTCTTTAAAACTTGCTTTCCAAAATTTCTCAATTCATAAATTCGTCTAGAATGCATTCCATATCATGTATAAAATGGAGTTATCCCTATATATGCTTCTATTCTGTGAATCATTATATAAAAACCTAACCTAAGAAAATACTTGATCTTGTTTATTGGGATGTTCACTCAGTAAACTCCTTAACATATTTGTTAACCTCTTGTTTACCACCTCTATTTCCCCATCTATTTATAGGTGATATGTTCAACAGAAATTCAAGTTAATGCCTAGTTTCTTCCATGATGTTCTCCAAAAATGGCAAACAAATCTTGTTTCTCTATTTGAAACAATACTCTTAGACAAACCATATAACCTTACAATCTCTCTAACAAATAAATTAACAACATTGGTTGCATCACTAGCCCTTGTAGAATCTATGAAATGTTTCATCTTTGAAAACATATCCACGAACACATAAATAGAATGATGACCTCTTTGTGTTCGAAGTAACTTCAAAACAAAGTCCATACTCACTAAGTCCAGTCTACTTGGAATTGGAAATGGTTGATATAAACCTATATTTTGACTCCTTCCTTTAGCATGTTGATATACTATGCATGTTTCAACAAGTCTCTTTATATCAACAAGTCTCTTTATATCAATTTGCATACCTAACCAAAAGTAAAATGCATTCAATAGGGTAAATATTTTATCATGTGGAAAATGTCGTTATAGTCCTCCACTATGTTTTTCTCTTTTAAAAGTGTCCCTCATTAAGAATTTTTGTATGAAAAGATTACTATCCTTCCTTAATCATATAACTCAACCATGGAGTTATGTTAACACTAACTAGATTCTGACATGTTGCATATGCATCCTTTATATATGCATCATGTGTGTACATCTCCTTTGAAATTCGCGAAGAAGTAAATTAATTCTACTTAATACATTAGTTGCCATATTTGATGAACCACTTGTGTGTTTAATTACAAAAGTGAAAATTCCCATAAATTCTACCCACTTAGCACGTCTCAAATCCAATTTTGGTTGATTGTTGATAAACTGCAAAACATGATTGTCTATATACAAAACAAACTCAGGAATAAGATAATGTATCCATTTTTTTAAGGCTTGAACTATGGCATATAATCATTATCACAAGAGGAGTATTTATGTTTTCTTCATTCAAGTTTTCATTAAAATAGAAAATTCGTCTTCCCTCCTCACTTAAAATAGATCCAATTGGAGCTCCACCCATATCTATTTCAACTTGAAACAAATTATTTAAGTATATATTGGAGCTCCACCCATATCTATTTCAACTTGAAACAAATTATTTAAGTATAGTAAGGCCACGATAGATTATTATATTATCTTTTGTTTTCAACAATTTAAAATTGATATCAATGTATATTGTCCATTTCAATCGTTTTCTGCTGTTTTCAATGGTTTCTATAATAGGAGCACAAAGGACACTAAAATTCATAATAATTTTCCTATAAAAACTTACTATACTATTAAAACTTCTCACGTCAAAGAAATTTTTTAGGAGAAGCCAATTAATAATGGATTTAACTTTCTCTCGATCCATCTTCAAACCATCTTCAAAACATCCTAAAAAATCACAAAACCAAAGTATACCAATTCCTTTTTCATAAAATTGCATTTATTGAAATTAATCAATAATTTCTCTCACTGCAAGGTTATTAAGACTAACATGAGACATATCAAAAGATCCTCCTTTGTTTGAATATATACCAATATCTCATCTAAATAGATAATGGAAAATTACATGTAAACTCTTTCAAAACCTCGTTCATCAACCTCATGAAATTTGTTATCAAATGAGCTCACAAAAAGATAGAAAAGAAATATCAATGCCTTAGAAATAAGCCTCTTCGAGGGGGACAACCTCCTTTACATTACAAAAATGAATATTATTTGATGATAAAAATGAAAAGAACTCCTATGAGGCACAATAATAACAATATGGGGACTACATGGGAAGAACAATATAATAAGGGGGTTGCACTAATAAAAATAAGGGGTTACACTAGTAGTATAGGTACCTAACATACCCCTCTCCTTAAAAAAGTGTTGTCCTCAACGCTTGAGTAGTTCTGGAAGCTTCTGTATAAAATTCTCATCCTCTCATGTGAAATCTTCAGCAGGTGAGTTCTTCCACTTTATGAGATACTCTAAAATTGATCGATTTATAGCTCTCAGGTCCTTGTTTTTGTGACTGCTTCAAGTGCCAATATTATTTTTCCTTCCACGTCAATTTCCGACAATGTTGTTTAAACTGGGAGCTTATCACTTATAAACTTATTTAAGCATGGAACATGGAAAACTCGAGGCACTCAAGAAGATGAAGGAAGCTCCAATTTGTATGCCATAATACTAATCTTTTCTAGTGCCTTGTAAGGACCATAGTACTTTGGTGATAATTTACTGTCCTTCTTAGCTTGCTTGAGGGACATTTGTTTGTATGGTTGTATTCGTAAAAATACTGAGTCACCTATGTGAAAAATTATTTCATTGCAATGTTGATATGCCTGTTGCTTCATTCAATTTACGTGAAAGTGAGGTTATCCTTTTTCTTCTGGATATATCCTTCTATCTTGAGAGTTTGAGGAGTGGTAATTCCTGCTAATGCATTACAAGATATGGTCAGATTCATTTCTTCTTTCTCTTCAAAATCAATGTAAAATAAATTCTTCTCAACACACTTATGACCTTTAGTCTATTTGCTATCACAACTGTAACAAAGGTCATTTTCTCCTTTTTCTTCCAATTGTTGTGGTGTCAACCTTGTAGGTTTTGGAAGGCTAGGAGAAACAACACTTTCATCTTTATAATTGTGAGTGGTAGGATTTCTTGTTGCCATAATTTTGCTTTCAATTTTTCTTGCCAACCTGAATGCCTTCTCTAATGAATTAGGTTCCCAAAGAACCTCATGTTGTATGTTATCCTTTAAAGTCCCTATGTAGACATTAATCCTCTGCTTCTCTGGAATATCATTTACCCTTATATTCAATTTTTTGAAGTCCTCAATATGCTCTACCATTGAACCCTTTTGTTTCAGATTTATCAATTTGCGAAAGAAGGTGTTTCTCTTTGTATCCTCGTAATGTGCTATAATTTCCTCCGTGAAAATTGACCAAGTGACAAGTTGTTTATGAGAACAAATACATCTATAGCATACAAACTGTTTCGATTCTAAATATAAAGATGCAATACATACCTTTTGTGTGTTTTTCACATTATGTAGATCAAAATATTTCTCCATCTGTAGTATCCATGTTACGAGATCGTTGCCATCAAACTTCCTCATATCTATCTTAGGAATATGCCACGTCTTCGATCCAAAATTAGATTCTATGAAATAATTATTAAGATTACTTTTTTTCTCATCATCAGTTTCCTCTACTACCTTTTCGCCCTTAGGAGGCCTTTCTTGTAGCAGCTTTGTCCCACCTTCCTTCAAACCTTCCATGTATTTCTTCAAATCTTCCATGCCTTTCTTCCAATATTCTTTCATACCATCGATATCATCTTCCATGTCATAGATAAAACAATTTATCTTAGCTTCAATTGCATTCTTCAAATCATTCATGCAATTTTCATTACTAGGTGTTTCTATTTTCTTGATTTGAGTCATTCCTTTTCGTGCTTTTAGGATCTTGATCTTGAATGTGTTATATCTCTGAAAGTTCATATCTCCAAGGTCTAGAATTATCACCTTTGGTAGCCCTATGCATCCTCTTTCTAATTCCACCAGTTTGATCAAAATTGGATTCTACAATGAAGAGTTATGTGCAATCTGCCGGGATGACCTAATTATAGACTAGTTCAGTACAACGAACTTGTATGACATGCCACGTGTGACTGTTTCAACCTTAGGTTCTAAAAATTGTACAAACAAACCATAGGCTGTCTTGTTTCTGTCACTTTTTATGAAATTTGAATCAGATGATCCAAGGGAGAGTTATGACGATTTTCCCAAGGTCATCTATTTGGGATGTAATTTGGGAGCCTGTAGAAACCCTAAATATCTTAGACTGTATATCCCAACATATAGTGAAACAAGATTTGAAATTTAGGCCCTAGCTTTGCCACGTTTTCTTCTCACATTGATTTTAATTTCAGAGTCTGAGACTTCGTAGAAAAATAATTATAGCGAAAATTCCACAATGACCTATTTGGAGCAGTGAAACCCTAGAATCCAAAGCTCTCATACCAAATGTTATGAAACCAGCTCAAAAAAAGATAGAAAAGAAAGATAAAACATTATAATTTAGCCTCTTTGAGGGAGAAACCTCCTTTACATTACAAAAATGAATAATTCTTGGATGATACAAATGACAAGACCTCCTTTCTATATATAGGAGTTTAGGGGGTGATACTGTAATCAGAGCCGGCATAACAATAATAATGTAAGGGCACAAAAATAACAATAGTGGGCTTCAATGGGGCACAATAATAACAATATGGGGACTACATTGGCACAACGATATAATAAGGGGGTTGTACTAATAACAATAAGGGGTTACACTAGTAGTATAGGAACCTAACATGCCCCTTTCCTTCAAAAAGTGTTGTCCTCAACGCTTGAGTAGTTTTTTATGCTTTTGTATAAAAATATGTCCTCAAATGTGGTAAGGTTGTGATTTCTTCAGTGCATGTAGTATTTCCAATATTTCCTTCTCAATGTTATGAAATCAGCTCACAAAAAGATAGAAAAGAAATATCAATGCCTTGGAAATAAGTCTCTTCGAGGGGGAAACGTCCTTGACATTACACATGTAAGGACTCTGGACACCACATATCTCCACAATGGTATGATATTTTCCACTTTGGGCCTAAGCCCTCATGGATTCTTTTTGGGCTTTACCCCAAAAGGCCTCATACCAATGGAGATATTTGTCCATCCTTATATACCCATGATCCTCCCCACTTCTAGTCAATGTGAGACTTTGGTCATATACCCAACAATCCTCCCCTCGAACAAAGGACCATCGAGCCTCCCCTCAAACGATTATCCATCCGTCAACTCTCTACCAACTAGGATTCTCCGCTCCAATGCGTTGGAAGCACATGCCTTAACATGGAGCCCCACCTGCCTCGAGAGCTTGCTCTATCCCAGGTCAACTCCTCTTCACCATGTTGGGACCAGGACACGCCCATGAAGAATCTGAAGCACATCGCCTGTCTAACCGAGCTCATCTACGGATCTCATCATCATATTACCGGGGCCCACCACCTTTGTTCGACATTCCGAGGATTCATGGATTCATCCACTTTGCTAACTTCGAACTTGGCTCTGATACCACTTGTAAGGACTCTGGACACCACATATCTCCACAATGGTATGATATTGTCCACTTTGGGCCTAAGCCCTCATGGATTTGTTTTTGGGCTTTACCCCAAAAGGCCTCATATCAATGGAGATATTTGTCCATCCTTATATACCCATGATCCTACCCACTTCTAGTCAATGTGAGACTTTCGTCGTATACCCAACAACACAAATGAACAATTATTTGATGATACAAATTAAAAGACCTCCTTTCTATATATAGGATTCTAATGGGTCATAATGTAATCATAGCCGACATAATAATAATAATATAAGGGCACAACAATAACAATAGTGGGCTTTTATGGGGCACAATAATAACAATATGGGGACTATATGGGCAGAACAATATAATAAGGGGGTTGCACTAATAACAGTAAGGGGTTACACTAGTAGTATAGGGACATAACAAAAGTGATAGGGGCATTAGTGATACCAAAAGGCATCACTAACCATTCATACAATCCATGAATTTTTTTGAAGGTTGCCTTCCTTTCATCCTCTTCGCTAATCCTAATATGATGGTATCCACTCTTCATATAAATCTTATATAAATAATTGGCACCACTTAAACAATCAATTAGATCATCAATGCATGGAAGTGGAAATATGTACCTAATTGTGATTTTATTTTGGCTCTAGAATCAATACACATTCTCCATCCACCATCCTTCTTTTGGTTGAGCACCATAAGAATACTACATGCACTATATCTCTCCTTAATGAGATCCTTATCCAATAACTCTTGCACTTATCTCTTCACTTCTTCATTTTCTTGTGGAGTCATTCTATATGTTGCTTTATTTTTAAGACTTAGTCCTGGTAAGTATATATGACGACTAATGCCTCTGATAGGAGCTAAGCTACTCAAAAATTCATCCATAATGATATCAGTAAATTCATCCAACACAACTTTGACTTTTCTATGAATATGATCTAAATTTTTACTAGTAATAATTACCTCAAGATTTCCAAGCAAAGTAAAATGTACCTCTTCCTTTTTGAATTCTTGCAGCAACTCGTTTCCATTCATTAATAGTACAATAGGTTTGGCTTCTTACTTTACTCAATCTTGCAGAGGTAACAATGTGTGCCTTTGATGATTCTTATCAAGTGTATAGGTTTTCCTTATACCATCATGAATATCCTTTCTATCATGTTTCCATGGTCTTCCCAACAAAATATGGAAAGCATCCATGGGCGTACCTCATCCTTATAACTACCAATTTGAAAATCCACCTTACACTACTCATTCACAAAAATTCGATGCCTTTTTTGAAACCATCACACTGTATAAGAAGTAAAGTGTGTTGTTATTTTCAAATATAATTTATCTACCATCTTAGTAGAAACCAAATTATTTGTACTACCTCTATCAATCACAACTTTGCAGCACTTACCCTTCAACTTGCATATAGTTCTAAATACGGGTTTCCTTTGGGTTAGTTCTTTAACTTATATGATTTGAATATAACTCTCTTCATCAAAAATGACTCTTCTAATTCAAGAATCTCTTCAATTGCAACTAAATTCACACTTTTCGCTTTTTCATCTACCATATGTGCAATTCTTTGACTTGTTGGAGTATTCTTTAGACATTCCCATGACATATGTACAACTTTCCACGTATGTAACATCTAAGTTTATAGTAGTTTCTCTACCTATACATCTTCAAAAAGTTGTTCTTCCTATGGATTCACCTCCTCTTGGTTACTTACACCTCAAACCTCCACTTTCTTCTATTGAAGATTGATGTCTCCCTTTGCTACTATGTTACCATTTTCCTCTTGCAGGACTTCTCTCTCTACTCTTCTCACATTATTTTCTAGTGATATTCTCTTCTATTTTCAAAGTAGCTTGATATAAATCTTCAAATATCGCCAAGTATATGCTAATCATCTCATCCTGAATCTCATACCTGAAACCATTAGTGTTCTTAGAAACCTTTTCTGCATCCTCTTCAATATGATCAACTCTAATATTTCATTTAAAAAATATTTATTGTATTAGTTCCTTATTGACACAGATTTCAATCTAAGATTTTGAAAATATTTAACCAGTAATCTTTAAGCATGAATTTACCTTTGAATTCTGCAACCATTCCATCCGAACTCTTGATCTTATACTTTCCTTTCCTATTTCTATCTTTCCGCACTTAATCCCACCATAGGGATACATGACTTTTCAATATTGTCACCACATACTTTACCCTCTTCTTTTCATCAATGACTTCATAATCAAAATACTTGTCCATGTCATTGATCTAATCCGTCAATTCTTCAACACTTAAATTGCCTTCATATACATGAACCTCCATATATTGTTTGACACTCATCTTAGCTATTATCTTCATCATTCTCTACTCTCATGATTCTCCTCTCTTCTTCTCTAGAAGATTCTTCTTTTTCTTCACTGACATCTCCCAAGTCAACTCCTCTTTTCTCAACAATCTCCTTGGCCTCTAATATCGTCTAAATGGGCCTCATCTCTACCTGCAAGGCTGCTTTCGCTACAAGCCTTCCTTGACCTACTCCTCAAGCTACTCCTCTGCACCTTTCTGCCATATCTGAGAAAATTTATTCTCTAATACAAAAGTGATTCCTGGATCTCACTAAAACTGATTTTTCTCTCTTTATGGATCAATGATCTTCAAAATAATCTATAGAGATCAATTATATCTCCTTCTTTATAATTAGAAATTTGTGTGTAGGACTGGTGATGATCAACCTCAACCTAGAGTTCAAATGCTTAATTGTGTTTCAATTAGATCTAAAGCCTAAATTATCATCAAGGGGAACCTCAATTTATGCATAGTCCCAATATTTGGATTATTCTTATAAATATAGATGTTTCCCTAGTGAAAGAATTATTTGGATATATTTTCCTTTAATGAAATATCTTGATATGTAGTGATTCAGATAGCTACTATATTGCACGCTTCGACAATGGTATGGATATGTTTTTCCCCAAATAACCTTTTCGGAACAAACATCGAAATATGGTCCTTATTGTAATTTCCAATGTCGTGCACGTTGGATGATTTATGGACCTATGAATGTAAATATCAATTCCGAACCTCACTCTCCATTACAAAAACATTGGTGGGGTCCACACTAGATTATCAAAGTGATCTGGTATCTGGTTAATAATTTGTATCTCTCCACAGTTGTGAAGACAGACATTCTCAACCAAAATTTCCTTACTAACAAAGATTGATATAAAATTGTGATAGAATGTTGTTTATGTCTCTATTGTTTGATGGATATTCTAAAATGGAAACGTGGTGTTGTTGAACTATGGTCACAACTATTAATCTAGTTTGATTTGAAAACCTTCTAAACCAATATAGCCATATGTTGATTCTACGAATTAAGGCTTGGACTATAGACTTCAATCTTGAACCTAACCACTCGCCTACAACATTTAACTGTTAATGCAATGGGTAGAGATAATTCGATTTTCTTATGTTAAAATGATCAAAATCATCATAAAAATATAGAGGAACACATAAAATGTGTGTGTGTTGTGTATCTATCTCTATCTATCTATCTATCATCTATCTAATATAGATATATATTATATATATTTATATATATATATATATAATATATATATTATATAATTATATATATAATATATATATATATATATATATATATATATATATATAATATATATATATAGAATGAAATGGAATATTACAAAGTGACAAGTTGTTGGTGCAGTATTCCTCTTTCACAAATTCCCACTCTCAAATCTTGAATCTCTCACCCTCTTCTCTAACTCTCATTTACTTATTAAATTACATATACTTCTCGTACAAATTAACAACTTGAATCTATTTTTCTAAAACATCTAGCATACTCTTAATTTGGCTAAGTCTATCCCTTTGCATAACAACTAGATGATACTCATGTAAGTTCCTAGCAACATGAATGCCTTATATATTATATTTAGGAAATTATTACAAATTAAATAAAATTAGGAAAACTAACTTCTTTTGTAAATGGGTTTTGACCTAAGAATTCCAAAATAGTTTTAACTCGTATATTCTCTTGCACCAACTACATATAAAACTTGGCTTTCTTAAATACTTAAAAAGTTAAACCCATAAGGCATTAGAGATGTCCTAGTAAAATAGATTTGTTATTTTTATTTTTATTAGGGTACTTTAAAATGCTTATAAAGTCAAATTGTATTTATAATAATGTCTAATATATTAGGTGACTTTCTTTATTAGGATATTTAGCATGGTTATAGTGTACATTTTATATGTTTTGGATCTTTTCTTAGTATAGCATTTTGTCAAATTTTCCCACAATTTAGCAAGGATTTGTTGGAATCACAAGTTTCAGTTACAAACTCTCCATAATCTAATTGTACCTAGATTTTTAGGGTTTTGAATGCATATATGTCGTCAAAAATACATTTCAAGTAATGAAAAATCACAATTTGACCAAAAATTGCTTTGTGAGATTTTGATTAAAAACTCTAAAATGTAGAATAGTTAGATGATGCCAAATGAATATTGAGTAAAAATTCAATTACATTGAGAATGAACATAAGAAGTTGATAATTGATTATTTATTACATTTACTGAAGTGGAACATAAAAGTTAAATAATTTTTTGAAAATTTGATTATTTATTAGGTAGTAGTGGGGTGGAATATAAGAGGTGAACGATTGATTATTTGTTAGTTTTTTAAGAATTTGCTTCCAAATTTTTATCCACATTGATCATTTTCACTCAACACTAAGTCTAGACCAAGACCATCATGAGGATTTAAATTACTAGGAGAAGGAAGAGAGGGAGAAAGGAATAAATAATAAAATGGAGATAAGGAAGAAATTATGCCAACACAAAATAAACCCTAAAATCTAAAGTTTAGAAATACACTAGTTGAAAGAAAAGTATTTATTTAATAATAATGTAGTATAATTAGTGAACCAATAATCTACTAGTTTTCTGTTTTTGGTTTTTAAGAAATAGAAGCAAAACTAATACTATACAAGAATAAAAGTATATATCATGTAGTGATGTGGGCGGAATGTTAAATTTAATAGTGAATGACTTAACCATTTATTAGGTTATGGTGATGTGAAATATAAGAGGTGAATAATTGGTTGTGAATAGTTAGTTATTAATCCTTTCTTTACCAAGGACTATAACACTCAATTCTACAGTCAAAGTGCATTGATTATATATTATTTTGTTGAGTTTTTGCAATTTTAACGAAATTCTTGGGAAAATGCTAAATATTTATATTAATATTATTTCCAATTTTCTATTGGCTAAGTGAGACTTGATGGGACATAATTCCCCTGGTGGATGATGATTTATTTTCAATAATGCTAAAAAATCATAATTTTGTGGGTGGTCATTTTATCAGTGAGTGCTCTGACACTGTTATGCCTAACGCTGTTACTATTATGCTCAATGATATTAGAAATGACATGATTTTAGGTCACTTAAGTAAGCGAAGGGGTGGGAGGGGGAGGAGGTTGAACAAATATATTGAGGAAGGAGAAAAGGTGTGCGAGGGAGTTTTTCAAAGAGCAAGGACTATATTGAGTCAATATTTCTTGCTCTGCACAAGGTTAATTTTCTATGTGGAGTTGAGGCTTGTGAAAAAAGGGCTAATCTCATTGGTAAGTGCTCTGATGAGGTTGCGAATCCCTTACATAAGTGGGGTATGCGAGGTGGGGGAGGTATGTGCTGAAAAAATTTATTAATTAATATCAAACTGCTACTATTTTTCTTTGTGGAGAAAGGATACATGGAAGTGTGGGAGAAAGGGCATGCAGAGAAATTGACTATGGGGGAGTTTGTTAAAGAACAAGGACTATATTGAGTCATGTTATTTTCCTTTCCACTAGGCACAATGTATGTTTTGAAATTTTTAAAATTACTTTGTAGATTAGATGGAAACTAATCTATATTAGAGTTCAATAAGCTTGTTTAGAACAACTAATAGTTATTTTCATTTACAAATGCTTCGAACATTGTCGATTGTTTGAGGTTTCCCTTTTCTTAAACAAGGAACAATAAATTTTCTCATCTTGTATACTTCTATCATACACCTACCTCTTTGATTGTACAAAGTATGATAGCAATACAAGGAAATATAAGTTCAAATAGTTATCCATTTTTGCAGAAAAATATTTCGTTACGCTCTTTCTATAGTTGCATAGAACCACACCTTCACACTCAGAGCCACCGAACATATTTTTGACAACCCTGCAAATAAATTTCAATAAAGCTCTTATGTGAAAGAAGGAGAAAGGGTGTGTGGGAAGTGCGGGAGAAAGGTTGTGTGAAGAAATTGTATGTGTGATTAAAGAAATATGCAGACGGATCTTTTGTGTATTAATTTAATATAAAACTACTACGATTTTGATCTACGATGGGGGTACCAAAAAATATAAGGTATTACAATTTGGGATAATAAAATGGGGTCATTTGATAGGAAAAGGAATAGATAAGAGGACTCAAATAGGTTCTTTCTTTGTCTATCGATAAATAAGTGAATGTCTTGAGAATATTTTCTCTCAACATGATGGAGGACCTGAGGCTTTCTGTGGGACATGGTTAGGTGTGCAAGAATTGCGAGAGAAAGGGTATGCAGAGATGTTGTGTGCTCGGGTGTTTGCTAAAGAGTGGGAACTATATCAAGGCAAGCTATTTTCATTCACACTCACCACAATATATATTATAAAATTTTAATAAATCACTATCAAATTCAACTGAACAACAATGCTTTTTAAAATAATTAAGGCACACAATCAAGCCTCCCCACTGAGAGCCATTGAACATAGTTTTGAGAATCGAACATTGGACCACTCATAAATTAATTTCACCAAAGCTCATTTGCATTATGATATTGAATAAAACATGCCCACATCAAAATAGTAGTGAGCACAGTGGATCTCCAACCCTTATTTCGGATACTAGTATGTTAGATACATTATTGTGAACTAAAATAGTTCATAGATGCAGTTTTTTGTGTTTTGTTGCAAGAACCTTTTTGACATTGTGGTTTATGGGAGCCCAATTGTAGTCCCCAATGAGGCGAATGAATTTACTTTTACAATTTAAGTATCAAGATTTTGATAAATGATTTATTCAACAAATATTATTATTTGGACCGCGGATTTATATTTAATGCTCATTTGAATTCGGAGTGTGTTTACCAATTCATAAAAGAGTTCTGAGACATTGTGCAAAAACATTAATTGAAAGCATATTTTCAAGAATTTTCTTTGAGATTTTATATATTACCTAATCTTATGTAGATTCCACATTATACTAACGGTGAGGGACCATTTCTAGAAGCATGCAAAAGGAGAAAGTTTATGTTACTTAATCCACACACCCGTTCTCCCATATAACACTCCTTTGTATGCATTAGAAAGACATATTATTTAATATTGGATGATAAATATTTAATTTTCAAATGTCAAATTACAAATTCATTTAGTATTCGGGAAGCTAAAATTAGAGGAACCCACACAGAGATAACATTGGGGATATTTATTCACCTACTCAAAATTTTCATGCCTCAAACTTTTCTAGTTGTTTTTACTATAAAGTTCAATAGTCTTCATTGTGATCATTCTCAAACTATTTTCTTCAACTATTTTTTTACTGACCCCTATTAGTTTTTCCATCATTTCATATTCATTATATGAAAATGACAGTTAAAATCATAAACTATTCAAGTCTTTAACTTGGGCTATTGTAGTAAACACCATATCTTCTCTCTTGCTCTCTAATATTAATAGGTTGAGTTACTATAACACAAAAAATAATGCACCTTTTCAATAATGTTTTTATGCCTACACTGAAATCAATGAACACTGTTAATCCAATCACTTTAAAATTAATTTACCATCATACATCCAGTTACATGAAATCATAAATCAACATCTACACTGAAATCAATGCATCTAATGCAAGAAATCAAATAGGAATAGAAAAAAACATCTACACTCAAAATCAATGCATTTAATGCAATCAATTAACTAGGATTAGAAATTAACATCTAAACTAAAATAAATGAATCTAGTGCAAGCAATCAAATGGTATTAGAAGTCAACATATACAATTAAATAATTGCATCTAGTGCAAGAAATCAAATATAAGTATAAATAAACATATACACTAAAATCAATGCATCTAGGGAAAGCAATGAAATAGAAATATAAATCAACATCTACACTAAAATCAATGCATCTAGTGCAAGAAATCAAATAGTATTAGAAAACATCCGCACTAAAATCAATGCATCTAAGGAAAGAATTCAAATAAGATTAGAAATCAACATCTACAATGAAATCAAACAATCTAGTGAAAGAAATCAAATATCATTAGAAACCGACACTTGCATTGAAACAAATGGATCTAGTGCAAGAAATCAAATAGGATTGTAAATCACCATCTACACTAAAATCAACACATCTACTGCAATAAATATACATCCCTTTGTCACCCCTCCATCAATATCAATATCTCCATCCATTTATCCTTATTTTTCTCTCTATCTCACCCCCAAACATACACACTCTCTCTCCATCTCTACCGTGTCTCTCTCTCTCTCTCTCCACTTTTCTATCTCTATGTATTTCTTCTTCTCTCCCTCTTTTCCATTCCAAATCCATCTCTTTTTCCATCTCTCTCCTCCTCCTCTTCTCTCTCTCTCTCTCTCTCTCTCTCTCTCTCTCTCTCTCTCTTTCGTATCACTATGTTTCTCCCTCTATCTATCTCTCTCCCCCTCTCTCCATCATTCACCTTTGTGTCTTTAGTATTTCTCTCTTACCCTTCTTTCCCTCTCTCACTCCTCTCCTTCTCTCCCTCTCTTCATTCCTCCTCTCCCCTCTCCTTCAGTTTATCTCCTTTAGTTAAATAAATCAAATAGGATTAGAAACCACAATATACACTAAAATCAATGCATCTAGTGCAATAAATCTTCTTCCCTCTCTCCCCCCTCCATCTATATATTTATCTCCCTCCATCTCTCATTTTTAATCTCTCTATCCAACCCTCCCCAAACACGTGCACACACACACTCTCTCTCTCCATATCTATCTATCTCTCCCTATCTTTATCTCTCTCTCTTTCCCTCTCTTCACCTTCCATCTATATCTTTATCTACCTATTCCCCTCACTTATCTGTCTATATCACACCAAAGAAATACACACTCTTTCTCCATATCTATTTATCTACTCACCCCTCTCCCTCTCCCTCTCTCTCACTCTCTCTCTTCCCCTTCTCTCCATCTCTCCCCCCTTCTATCTCCCTTCCCTCCTTCTCTCTTTTATCCCTCTCTCTCCAAGTCCCTTATCACTCCCTCTCTCTCTCCAACTTTCTATCTTCATGTATTTCTTCCTATCCCCCCTCTCTCCCCATCCCTGTCTACTTCTCTCTCTCATGTCCTCACTCTCTTCCTCTCTCTCTCCCTTTCCCTCCCAACTCCATTATCTCTCTCTCTCTCTCTCTCTCTCTCTCTCTCTCTCTCTCTCTCTCTCTGCCTCTCTCTCTCCACCCTCCAATTCTGTCACTATCTCCTTCCCTCTCGCCTTGCCTCTCCTCATTCTCTCTATCTCTCCTATTTATCTATTTCACCGCAAAACATACACACTCTCTCTCCATCTCTCCCTTGTCACTTCCTCTCTCTCTCCACTTTTCTCACTCTATGTCTTTCTTCTTCCCTACTTCTCTCCTCCCCTCTCTCAAATCCTCTCTCTTGTCCTTCCTTTCTCTCCCTCTCTCTCCTACCTCCCTCTCTCTCCCTTTCTCTCACTCCCTCTATCTCAACACGTCTATCACTCTATGTCATTTTTCTTCCCTCCCACGTATATCTAGAGTTAATATATATCATCATATATTATAATATAACAAATTCAATATTATATTTAAATTTTAATACTGTATAAACTAAGTTTTTAGAATTAATAATATTAATATTATATTTAATTTATATTTAACATGGCATCATAACAAAATTTATAATAAAACTACATCAAATTAATATTTTGAAATACTACAACTTTGATGTTGAAATATTTATGTATTTAAGGATTTTAATATATCCATAGGATATTCATTTTATGAATATTAAATTAAAAGAAATATTAAATGATTTTGGAGCAAGATTTTCATTCTTTTTCTTGAATTAACCTTTCTACATTGATTTGATAAATGGTATTGACTTTCAGAAAGAGAAAATATGTTTTAAATTTTACCTAATTTAGAATTTTAATGTAGCAAAAAAAATTGGTGAAGGTAAATTTATGATCCATTTAAATTCAACTTATATGATAAAACACATGAGGTAATTCTATTGATATACTATTTATATGCCTCGACATACATTCTAGCAAGATACATATTAATGATTTAATTAGAATTTTCTGGCATAAACAAGGCATCATTTGAATACTTAATATAATTTACCTTAAAAAAATGTGCAATCTTCACTTATTCATCAAGCTCCATAGCTAGGATTTTTTTCTAATAGATTCAAAATATGTGCATAGGAGGGATATGTGTGGGATAACATTTATTCACCTAAATAAATAGCTCCACATAGGCTCTCCCTCTGTGCACTTTTTATAGACACTGTAAAATGTCATCTTTCAGAATATTTGACACATATATTTTGTCATTTGGAATTAACATTTCTATGAAATGTCAAATATGCTTAGTGAAATTTTTGTACTCCCTACATATTCCCCCTCCATACACTTCCTTTTGCACACTACAAATCATCAAAATTTTCATTATTTGATATGCATATTTAGTCATTCTAGAACAACATTTTTATTAGTAAAAAAAATCTAGCAACTAATTTAGGTTCGTAGATTGCTTCTGTAATCATGCTTTCACATTATTTAGATAATGAAATGGCTATGCTTCACATACCAATTTGTGGAAGGCATGTGTGTGAGAGTGCAGAGGAAGGAGAATAATGGCTTCCCCCACACTTTGCATATATCGTTTAATTGTTTTCGGTTTTTCCTAAAATTTAATAATACAATAAATCAAACTATTTATTTGTTTAGTTAAATAAACTGATTTAAGATAGCGAAATAAACAAGTTTTTAAAACTATTTATCCATTCGTTTGTCAATTTTACCATTCCTTTCAATTCACCAAAAGGAAGGCATTTCTCGTTGAACCTCACTACAACACTCTATATTCACTTGGTGTTTTGTGATATGTTAAATAAAAATATCTTTAATGCACCCAAGAAATCACTAAAGATGAATAAAGCATAAAGAATATGATATTAAAGTCTAAAAATGAGTTCTAACACACAGGGATTACATACCTCATCCTAGAGAAATAAAACAATTATCTTTTCAAATTTTAAATAAAAATAAATGCAAATAAAGAAAAAATAATATGTGGATATCATTGTAGGAAAAGGGAAACCTCAAATAGTGTACAATTTTAGAAATGTTTGTAAATGAAGCTAAGTATTAATTTATGAAAAATATATAGAGTTACACTTTTGAGATTAGCTTGAAAAAATCTTATCAACATCACTCTTACAAGATTTATTGGCTTGAAAAAATCTTATCAACGTCACTCTTACAAGATTTATTGGCTAGTAGCTAATTAGCGAAAAAAATACAAATTGAGAATTAATGTTTTAGTGCAAAAGAAGTAAAATAAACATAGATCAGAAAAAATTCAGGATTAGTGCACAACCAAAAGCTATTGATTATGAGGGTAAGTTATTAGACAATATTCTCTAGTCCTGAACCTAGTGACGATGGAAGTTGAAACTCACAATTTAGATGTTTCTCCATATGAGTCAATCTTCCTTGAAAGTGCTCTAGTTTTTCTTGTTGATGACCTTTACCATTTTGCAATTTCCTAATATGTCTTGCATCTTCCCATGGTTGCGTTGGATACCATTAATGAATGAGACGATCATATTCTAGTCATCATGTCTCTTTCTTAACAGTTTTTCTAGAAGCATCTTGAGATATGCAAGCTCATTGCAAAAGTTTTGTTGATGAGATAGAGGGTTGGTAAAATCAAGCCTATTGATAGGATTGGAATCTATGGCTTCCCTTTGTCCAATGCTCTCCAGGAAATGTTGGCTTGAATAACCTCATTCACCAAATCCAAACCTTACTTTGCCTCATTCACGTGGAATCTTGTATATTACCAGATAAAAAAGATTACTTGAATAAAATAATTCTATGGACAGGTAAACTAACAAAGCCTTTTATGTTGTGATAGAACAATAACTCATCTAAGAAAAACAATAACCCACCTAGATTTTCATTACCAGAACGAGGATGTAGTCCCAAAATAAAATATATAAATGAAGAGTCACAAATGCAAAAGAAAAGTTACGAAACCCCCAAGAAGTGAGATAGAGCAAAAATGATCAAACGAAACTGGAGCATAGAACTGTTGCACATTACCTCTTTATCTATTTGGGAAACAATAGAATAAAATATTATTAGAATTTCACAATAAATATTGTTTAATTATCATGGGTAAATATGTATCTATATACCTCTCTTTAATTCATTGAATATACCCTATGTCAATTAAAATCACCATTTATTTAGTCGTTGTCATTCTCTGGGTGTAAGGAATCATTTTCCCCATATTTCTGTAAAAAGATAAATTATTTTCCTGATTTATTTTAGGCCGAGAGGTAACTCCTCAAATTAATTGTGCTTATTCATTAATATTACTCATGGTTATATACATGAGGGAGTGACTCTTGGGTTTCACCTCCTCACAACTCTTCATTTTCCATTATTTACTATTTACATTATTTACAAGTGTTCACCCAATCCCCATGATTAGGTGTCAACATTCCCCCCCCCTTAATCTGAAGGGATGTTCGTGAGTCCAAGCATCATTCTGAATCTTTCAAGATTTTCTCTTCCAAACGCTTTGTTGAATATGTCTACAATCTACTCATTTGTGGAACAATGGCATAGATGGATTGTCTTGGCCTCAATATGATGTCAAATCAGATGGTATTTTGTATTGGTATGCTTCGTTCGATCATGGAAATTTGGTTTCTTTTCCAACCTTATTCGAGAGGTGTTGCCAATCATGAGTGGAGTTGAATGTACTTGTTTTAACTACAAATATTCTAGAATTTTTTTGAGCCACACAATTTCTTTTGTTGCCTCAACTGTCGCCACATATTTTGCCTCGTTTTGGAATATGTTAGAACTGATTGTTTGCGTGATCTATAGGAGAAAAATCACGATCCAAGACTCATAGCATAACCAAAAGTAGATACCCTAGTTTCTTTATCTCCATTGAAGTCTAAATCAGTGTATCCAATCAAGCTAAATTTTCCCACCTGTGTATACTTGAGTCCAAATTCTTGAGTTCCCTTCAAGTACTTTAGAACTCTTTTTGAAGCAGACCAATGTCCCTCACACAGATTTTGCATAAACCTCGAGAGGATTCCAACAACAAACAAAATGTCTAGTCTAGTAGTAGTCAGGTAGTTGAGACTTCCTACAAGCTTTATAAACTTTATTGCATCCTAAAATTATTTTCCTTCAATGGATGTAAGATTTAAGTTTTGTTCCATTGGAGTAGTTAGAGGATTGCACTCAACCATGCCAAACCTATTCAACATATATCCAATGTACTTCTTTTGAGAAAGGAATATAGACTTCGGATGTTGAGTTACTTCAATACCAAGATAGTAGTGAACATAGCCCAGGTCATTCATTTGAAAAACTTTCCTCAATTCCTTCTTTATGGATGAAATGTAGCTCTCATTGTTCCCTGTCATCAAAAGATCATCTACATTTACCACAATATATACAACTATTTTTCCAACTTTCTTTACAAACAAAGTTGCATCATCTAGATCATAATGTTTGAAGTTGAGTTTCATAAGATGCTCAATTAACTTTTCATACCACACTCGCAATTGTTTCTTGAGCCTATACAAGGATTTCACAAGATTGCATACTTTATGTTCATGTCCCTTCACAGCTAATCCTTCAAGCTGGGACATAAAAAAATTCTTTTTCAAATCTCCATTCAAGAAAGCAGTTTTTACATCCATTTGATGGACTTTCCAATTTTTCAGGGCTGCTAAGGAAGAGAGTGTTCGGATGGTAGACCATTTTGCTATGGGGGAAAAGTCTCCTCATGATCGACCCCTCCCTTCTATGCAAAACCTTTTTACAGAAGCCTAGCTTTATGCTTGTCAAGTGATCCATCAACTTTATACTTGTTCTTGTAGACCCACTTGTAGCCAATTGGTTTGTTTCCCAATGGAGGATCAACCATATTCCAAGTGCCATTCCTTATCAAGGCATAATATTCTCTTTGCATTGTTTCTTTCCATTCATCATGAGAAGTGGCTGCTTTGAAGGATTATGGTTGAAAATTATTAAGAAAATTCAGTTCACAATCATAAGAAACATCCATATCAACATGTGAATCAGAATAATCTACATCACCTCCATTTTTCCTGGTATAATTTCTTGTTCCTGTCTTTCCAACCTCATCAGGATGAAAACTTTCAAGTGTCTTTGTCAGCCACTTTAGGGGACCTTACTGAGATGGTCTAGGCTTTTCAATTGATTGAGTTGGGACTGAATCAAGATTGGGTCTCCCAATTATGTCAATCACATCACTCCAAGAATCATCAGTGGTTGAAGTTTCATGTGGGGGAAACAGTGCTTCACAAGAAGATTCCATAGATTGATCCAATATAGGAATCCCCCCTTCAAGATGCGGAATCTTATTACTAGATACTTGAAATGAGTTTTCATTTCCGAATCTATCCAAGTGATCAAGTTGCCACTCAACAACATTGTCATCATTTTTTATTAACTTTATCGTAAAGATGCTATGCTTTGGAGATATTTTAATACCCTAAGAAGATACAATTATGAATCATTGCACCAAGTATGTTTCTATGTACTTTTCGTATCAAGGCATAACAGGTGGAACCAAAGACCCTAAGATGCTTTACCAAAGGAATGTGTCCATATCACATTTCATAAGGAGTCTTGTTTCTAATAGCATTATATGGACATCTATTATTTACATATATAGCACATAGAACTGCATCAATCCAAACCATCAATTTTACATTCTTGAAAAACATCATGGAACGAACCATATTTAAGATTTCCCTATTCATTCTTTCAGCTATTCCATTATGTTGGGGATTATAAGGCACAATTGTTTAATGTTTGATCCCATGTTGGAGAAGATAGTTTTCAAATTCATCTGAAGTGTATTCTTTTTTATTACCAACGTGAATAGAGCCAACATGAGATTGTGGATCATTTTCAATTCATATATAAAATTTTTTGAATGTTTGAAAAGCTTCAGATTTGTTCTTCAATAAATAAACCCAACACATTCTAGTGTAGTTATCAAGAAACGTCATCATATATTTATTTCCATTTGCAGAATGAACAGACATTGGACCGCATAAATATGAATGCATGAGTTCAAGTTTTCTATGTTCTCTGGAATGTGAATCATGAAAATATTGTTTGAGGTAGACTTTGTTGGTTCATTGTCTCCTTCTCCTAGACAAACTCCTTTCCACAACTCATTAAAAATGAGAGTGTGTTTGATCTTCTGAGACCACTCAGGATAGTTATCCTTCCCATTGCAAACCACTCCGACAATAGATATCAATGAGTGCATTCTAAAATTTGTGTACTTTAAAAAAATATACTTCTAGTCGCAAAAAAAAAATGCAGTTCTCGTGATTAAAAACGCACTTTTGACGTGAAAATTGTGATTTTATATTTGAGAACAAATGTATTATATGGGGTAGTAGTTATATGGGAGAGCAATTATGTGGGTGAGGGTGTTCTTGAGGGAGGGGGTTTGTGGGGGAGTTACAGTATGGGGGGAAGAGGAAGCTATGTAATACACATCACACATCAATATACATAGACCACCACGAGGGCTTATCCACATAAAGAATACACAATGGATATTTTATATATATATAGCTTTGCTACCTACCATATAGTCATGAAACCTGCACCACAGTTCCTCTGCCCGCCTCAATCAGAACGGTGCATCAATTCCATAATAAAACTAAAATGCGAGTGGATTCAGTCATGAAAAAAATGAATGCTGACAACCTTCATCACTACTGGGGAAAACAAGTTCCAGCTCATAAAAAATCCAATAGCAAGATTCTAGAGAGAAGCATTTGAAGACTTATGCCAAAAAAAAAACATGAACACACTGATTTGGTTTCAATGCTTCTTTTCACAAAAAAAATTGAAACACTACTCGAGCTAACATACTATTAAGAACTAAGAAGAGTGTTTGAGTACACAAAAAAAAATATACAATAGAAAAATGCATATGATAGGGTATGGAAGATGGGTTTGGGCCATATGAGCAATGGATAAGGTGTTAGTTTTGCAAAATAGGCAGAACATTGGAAGGAGCGAGTTACAAGGGTAGATTGGAATGCCAAAAATGGCACTGGCTCTGATACGATGTCAGGCCAGGAGGTAACTCCTAAAATCAATTGTGCTTATTCATTAGGATTACTCATGGTTATATACATGAGGGAGTGACTCTTGGGTTTCACCTCTTGATCACTCTTCATTTTCCATTATTTACTATTTACATTATTTCTGAGTGTTCACCTAATCCCCATCATTAGGTGTCAACAGTATAAAAATATTTCCCTAGGTTAATTTGTGTATTTCTATATTTCCATTTATGATTAACATAAGAATTCATACAGTGAATCAATGGGTAATCAAGAGGTGATTTCAATGCTTAATAGGATTTACTCTAATGCATTATGTAATGATTACTTCTTTTTAACAAATCCATCGATATTATATGTTATGAAACCAGCTCAAGAAAAAGATAGAAAAGATAGATCAACGCCTTAGAATTCAGCCTCTTGGAGGAGGCAACCTCCTTTACATTACATAAATGAACAATTCTTAAAAGATACAAATGAAAAGACCTCCTTTCTATATATAGGAGTCTAAGGGGTCATAACATAATCAGAGCTGACATAAAATTAATAATGTAAGGGCACAATAACAACAATAGTGGGCTTATATGGGGCACAATAGTAACAATATGGGTACTACATGGGTACATCAATATAATAAGTGGGTTGTACTAATAACAATAAGGGGTTACACTAGTAGTATAGGGGCCTAACATGCCCCTCTCCTTCAAAAAACATTGTCCTCAATGCTTGAGTAGTTCTTGATGCTCCTGTATAAAATTCTTGTCCTCCCATGTGGAATCTTCAGTGGGTAAGTTCTTCCACTTGATGAGATACTCTGAAATTGATCGATTTCGTAGCTGTCAGGTTCTTGTTTCTGTGACTACTCCAGGTTCCAATGTGATTTTTCCTTCCTCTTCAATTTCTACCAATATTGTTTGAATTGAGATCTTTTGCAACTTTTGAATAAGTGGCCATACTTCTTCATCCTTTTTCCATTCATCCATTGCTTCGTTTATCCAATCTATTTGGGTAATAGAAATAGCACAAAATAGTGCTTCCACATCCTCATCCTTGAAGAGTCTTCCGATTCAGTAAGGTCGTTGTTTTTTAAGTGCATGTAGTATTGCCAACATTTACTTCTCATAAATAGCTTGCTTGAGATGTAGCAATAAAAATACCCAATCATCCACATCAAAACATTTTTCACTACGATGTTGATCTACCTATTGTTTTGTTTGATTTTGCACCAAAGTGGCGTTATCCTTTAAAAGTTGGAGAACTTGTTGTTGATGCTCGGTGTGATATTTCATTGCTTGAACCTTTTTCTTCTTGATATGTCCTTTCTATCTCTAGAGTTTGAGGAGTGGTAATTTCTTCCAATCCTTTACAAGATATGGTCGGATTCATTTCTTGATGCTCAATGTGATCTTTCACTTCTTGAACATTTTTCTTCTTGATATGTCCTTCTATCTTGATAGTTTGAGTGATAATTTCGACCAATGAATTACAAGATATGGTTGGATTCATTTGTTCTTTCTCAATGTGATCTTTCACTTCTTGCACCATTTTCTTCTTCATATGTACTTCTATCTTGAGAGTTTGAGGAGTGGTAATTCTTGCCAATGCTTTACAAGATATGGTATGATTCATTTCTTCTTTCTCTAGGGTGGGGTCCTAGTGTATATCCTCTTGTTTTGATGGTTCTTGATCCTTTTCTTCCTCCTCTCCATATTCTATGTAAAATAATTTATTCTCAGCACACTTATGACCTTTAGTGCATTTGCTATCACAATTGTAACAAAGCCCTTTTTCTCTTTTTTCTTCCAATTATTGTGGTGTAACCCTTGTAGGTTGTGGAATGCTAGGAGAAACAACACTTCCATCTTTATAGCTGTGAGGGCTATGCTTCCTATTTTCCATAATTTTTATTTCCACTATGTCACAAATCCCTTTTACTCTTTCCAACTTTTGTGGTGTTGCTCTAAAGAAGGTGTTGCTCTTTGTATGCTCATAATGTGCTATCATTTCCTCCATGAAAATTGACCACGTAGAAAGTTGTTTACGAGAAAAAAGCCCTTCATACCATAAAAATTGGTCTGGTTCTAAATATGAAGATGCAATACATACCTTTTGTAACAGTGGTACACCATGTAGATCAAAATATTTCTCCATCTGAAGTATCCAATTACCGGATCCTTGCCATGAAACTTCCTCATCTTGCTTTTTCTTGACTTTAGGAGCTCAATTTTGAAATGACTATAACTCTATACTTTTGGATCTTTAAGTTCTGAAATTGCGATTTGTAGTAGCCCTCTGCGTCCTATTTCCAATGCCACCAATCTGATTCAAATTGGATTCTCCAAGAAAGAGTTATGCACAATCTCCTAAGATGACCTAATTATAGACCTTTCTAGAAGAACGAACTTGTATGAAGTGCCATGTGTCACTGTTTCGACCTTTGGCTCTAAAAAGTACATAAAAGAAACTACAATCCATCCTCTTTCTATACCTTCTTATGAAATTTCAATACGATGCTCAGAGAGAAAGTTATGACGATTTTCCTCAGGTCACCTGTTTGGAATGTAATTCACGAGTCTGCAAAAAGACCAACTTCCTCAGATCACATCTCCTCAAATATAGCACGAAACGCTCTAAAATCCGGAACCGAGTTTTAGCTCGATGTATTCTCAAATGTTTTTTTTTTAGCTTCTAAAACGTTGCAGAAAAAAGTTATAGCAAAAATGCCACGATGACCTGTTTGGAGCAGCGAAACCCTAGAATCCAAAGCTCTGATACCAAATGTTATGAAACCAGCTCAAGAAAAAGATAGAAAAGATAGATCAACACCTTAGCCTTCAGCCTCTTCGAGGGGGCAACCTCCTTTACATTACATAAATGAACAATTCTTGGATGATACAAATGAAAAGACCTCCTTTCTATATATAGGAGTCTAAGGGGTCATAACATAATCAAAGCCGAGATAACAATAATAATGTAAGGGCACAATAATAATGATAGTGGGCTTCTATGGGGCACAATAGTAACAATATGGGTACTACATGGGTACATCAATATAATAAGTGGGTTGTACTAATAACAATAAGGGGTTACACTAGTAGTATAGGGGCCTAACATTATACAATAGACTTTTTCGAATTTATTCAGTGAATGAATACATTAACATGGCTCCCCAACTAGTGCCCATTCTAGAAGACTGGAAGGATGTTTGGAAGAATGCTACCTTTGGAAGAACCTTTATTTTCTCTTTTTTACTCTTCCATATATGTTACTATGCAAATATCAACTTTCCGCAACATCGATTAGACGATACTGAAAAGTTAATTAATGCTTAATCCTATGATTAATAGATATATTTTCAAATCTTAATAGCTAATAATGAAATGGTTATGCCGCACATTGAAATTTGTGAAGTGCGGAGATGTGATATTAATTTATTAAAGTAATGTGGAGTCTCTGTTTTGTCATTATTTGAGAATGCTTCATTTCAACTATCATTTATACCATATATTTTTATTCTTTCCTCTGCACCGCTGCACTACAAATAATGAATGTCACCTCCACTCCTCCACACTCTGCAAATGTGGCTTCCCAACAATATATATTAGAATTATAATAGAATATTGAGATTTCCCTATTATTTCTCACCACTCCTATTGCTGCTACATTGTATGAAGAGCGTAGGTGAAAATTCATATATTGTGCAGAGCTCAAAAACGCATATTGAGAAAATATTCAGCAATACTATATATGATTTTCTTTTGCACCTCTGCACTCGTGCATGTTCGTACTACACATAATGAAAAATTCATGTCCACAATGAAATCTCCCCACACAAAATCAAAGCTTCTTTCACATATGTGTAATTTTCTCAATGATAGTTTTTACACATTTCTTTGTTTCTTGCCTAATTTTTGCTCCTTTCATTATGTCTCATGCGATATTTTCTTCTCTAATTATGGTCACATTAATTCAACAATGAAATGGTTATGTGACATATTTCAATTTGCGGAGTGTAGAGTTCCTTACATATCATATTCTCATTTGTAATGTAGCCCTCCTGGAGACCTACTGTGATATATTTTATTTTCTATTTATATTTCTGGTTTGTGCTACCCTTTGGCTTGTAGTCATTCCTTATGGACCCATTGTCAATTTTTATACATGATAAAAAATTTGTTACATTTACTTGCATATATAAAATGTTTATTTAGGCTTGTTCTAGTTCAACATCCGATTTCCATCTGCTAGTCGTGATGTGGTTCAGTCCTCTTGGAATATTTTAAATATTACTTGTTCTTCTAATTTTGTGTGTATTATTATTTTCTTCCTGCAAGTATTCCTAGTACGTGAGTCTAATGTAGATAGTAATACATGGATATCTTTTCTGAATGTTCTCTTAATCTGTCCTTCTCTAAAAAGGAAGCATCAATTCTGGAAAATTGAATTGTAGTGAATATATATTTTCTGGAGGGGGTTCTATATCATACACAGTTACAGTTTGTATTATAATTTGATTCCTATGAATTAAGTAAGAACTTGTTACTACCTATAAATTTCTTGCTATTTTGGCCTCTACTTATTTTCGAGTATCAAGATTCTATCATTAGCTTGTTGTAAATCTCTCAGGTTCCCAACTAGGTGGAGAGTTGACTTTTATTGATTGGTTAACAAATTGATGGTGTATTTCTTATGTTTTTGAAGGATAGTAAAATAAATGCTCAGGTGATTTCAGCTTAGGTGAATATCCCTAAATTGGCCTTCAATTTGGATTCATGACTTCTGCATAACAGTCAGTGTAGAAACATAATTCCCTCACTAGTTAATTTCTTACTCTTTATTAGACTCCGGTAAATGTATAAGTATGTTTTGATTTCTTCCTACTCATCATAAAACTATCAGATTTATTATTTCCATCCCATATTTTGTTATCAGTGGTTGTAGCATGGTTCTGGTCATAATGCTAGATCCTACCTTAAGTAGCAAGAACAAAATCTCATCAAACAGACTGATTAAGAATTACAAAGTAATTCCTTTGTTATAAACATTCCATGATCAAATTACTCTAGATTGTAGCTTTCATGCATGAAAGGGTTTCCTCGGCATACCTATTATCCACAGTACGCTTGGTTCTAACGTACAAAAATAAATATTAAATTTTAAAATAAATAATTGGTGACATGAACAATGAATCCATAATTGGTTAAAGGTTAAACATGCTCATTCATACATCCAAGTGTCTTTATTGCTACATCATCTACTAGAAACTGAGTTTCTTATAATTTATTCAAATGAAACCATAAGAATTTATCTACTAATTACAAGATAACAGTGTCACAACAAATTGTCGAGAGGTACCTTTCCTTCATGTTTCCTACAACACCATTTCTTTTGGTCACACTAAATTTCTATTAACTATACACATAGAGGAGCATACTAGAACAATCATTACTAACTGATTCAATTTTCCATTCATGTTATTTATTATATATTTTGAAAACTACATTAGTAACAATTCAAAACCAACAACATATAATTTCACTCATCTTTAAAATATAAAAAATCGTTACTTTAACAACAAATAGAATTTTGTGACTATGAATAGGTTGAAATACAACTTGGAAACCACCTTTCCACCCAACCTTGAACCCAAACCTCAGGTCTCCCCCGAGTTGATATGCACTTACCTTTGATCAAACACCCCTTGGTGACCTCTTTACTAAGTATTTACTACCTATCATTCATTAAAAAGTTTATGTTAGTGGTGTCCCACTTTTGTAGATGTTTTATCCACTTTCCTAGGTTTTTCCATAAAATCCCACCTTTCTCTCTTGCAATGCTTTTAGGATTTTCTAAGCTTAGCATATTTCTCTAGCTAAGCAACTTTATGGATCTTTCTCTCCCATCCATTAAGCTTGTCTAGAATTTTATCTAGAATTCTTATCATGAAATAATTATCCAATCTCATTTGCCTACGAGATTGTATTTTTTTGTTTTGGCAAGAATCTCATCTTTAGGTGTTTAATTCACAAATATTTTCGGCCCCTTCTCCTTATCATTTATTGAAATTATTTATTTACATAACATATCCATGTCTTGAATAGTTCATTACATCCACAAAGGGATATTACACCTTGACACTATTGGAAATAATACTGAGAACGGGGGGGGGGGGTGAATCAGTATTAGCAAATCAATAACATTTTCATTTCCATAATCAGATTCATATACGCTACTTCTGTGAAGGGAACTTGCATGTACACGCAATTGTATTTAAGGCACCTAGAGTATATCCAGCAAACTGATGATTCAGTTAATTCATCACATGTTGACCTTTAATCAGTGCATCAATACTTCATTAACCATATAAACAGTAACTAGGTACAGTAAAAACATAACAGACCATGACACATAACAAACACACATGAACACCAAGATTTAAGATGGAAACCCAATGCAGGACAAAAACCACCTACTGTTGTCTTATTTTTAATATAAGAAAAACATGTTTACAATCTTCTACTAGTGTAGACTCATACTAGTACGCAGGCACCCACCTGCAGAAGGCTAGAACCTTCTCTCATTCTCCAGCTTCTACTGGAAGGGGGATAGAACCCCCTAGCTCTTGTACTAGCCGATCCATTTACTAGTACGTAGGCACCGGCCTACTGAAGTCTCCAACCTTCAATCATTTTCCAGCTGCTACTGGAAGGGAGCTCCAACCCCATGGCTCTTGTATTGGCCAATATGTTTACCAGTACGTAGGCACCGGCCTACAGAAGGCTACGGCCTTCTCTTTTCCTCTAGGGACCACGTTTCATAAGTTTTCATACTGGATACTCCTGGAACACAACACCATAATCTGAAGGCCACGTTTCATCCAATTTTCATACTGGACCCATCAACAACATTTAAGCACAAAATCAATCACCATTACAATACAACCATCAATTACATATGCATCATCAATTTTTGAATCACCCACAACTGAATCACTAAAGGCCCATCATCACTGTCATCAAACACAGTCACCAGAACATAGAGCATAACCCAAAACTCTGCAACAACTAATAGAACCAACTGCAAATTCAAATATCATATTTCATAATGTATTTGCTACTCTGATGAGCCGAACGAGTGTGTATACACGCTTTTACCAAAGAGAACTTGCATACAGATCTGCAAATACTAACTTAAAAACTTCACAGCTATTTCAGAATTCAGTCATACCCAGATTATAACATTTGCAGAATAAAACATGCTTCAATATTCAGAGCTAGTTTATCCATGATCAAATCACATAATGATAATACATTCCAAGCCTTAAGATCTTGATCCATCATCCATTATCATCATCCACATAGGTGCATCCTTAGTTCAGATCAAGAAAAGCATCACAAACCCATAACTAGCATACTTGACCTCACACTTCATCAGATATTCAATCCTTGCACACCTTGGCCTAATGATCTTCTCCTCCTTTTATAGTTTTAGGCCTTTCTTAATACCATGGACCAAAGCCACTTAGGACCAATACCTTGGACCAAATACCTAGGGTCAATACCTCAGACCAGATACCTTGGACCAATACCATGGATCAAAATACCATGGACCAAATACCTCGGACCAAGACTTAGTTTTCCAAGATATACACACTTTTCATTCTGTGAGAGTGTGTGTGTATGTTATAAGCCCCTTTTGGTTTGTTAACCCACATGTATACACTCCTTTGTCAAGGTGAACTTGCATATACCTATCTTTCTTCATTCTTTGCATTCTAATCATGTTGCACCGTGATCTTCCATCTGAGTGAGTTGCCATCAAGGATAATGGCTATATCACAATGCCAACAATCTCCCGCTTTGGACTTGATGGCAACAACAACACCAAGTCACTCTTCCCCATTGAAATCAAGGGAAAATGGCAGACCATGATATTCTCCCCTATTAATATACATTATGCTGTCCATGCTCCCCCTGAGTACATGCTAAAATCTTTGATTGGGCTCCCCTTTGTACATGTTTAGATGCACCAAACCGTCCATGCTCCCCCTGATCACATGCAAAGTCTGCAAAATTATTTTTCAAAAGAATAACATGACTCTACAACTCAATTGAGTATGACCTTCCTGTCACCAACGAATCATACGTACATCAGTCTTCCAACCAAGTGGGGATACACCAATTTTGACTCATCCACCCAACCAAGTGGGGATATACCAAATGTTTATACATGACTGAAAATAGAAATTATTACATAATCATTCCCATGCATAGTGGGGTTACAAATTAGGTCTTTTCATGACCTTTACATCAAATGATATACATGACATTTATAACAAGGACAACCGATCTAAACAAGATCATGATAGTCATCAACAATTATCATACACCATATGATCTGCACCATCAATAACATCAGGATCAACAACCTATATATTTCCATCATCAAAGGAGTCACCTGAATCAAAACAACTATGTGGATCTGTATCAAGATCTTCTAAGATAATGCCAACAATGCATTATTAGAAGCATATGATCCCCTTGAACCTATGCCAACCAACACATACCATCATCCAGTAGAGTAGATAAGTGACTTAACCATATCAGACTCCTTTTCTTGAGTCTTTCTTGTTGATTTTTCTTGAGAACACCATATACGCAACTTTGTAGCATCTACATCACGTATATACGTGACTTCTCTTTATAATAGCTGCGTATGAAAATTGGAATACTAAATTTTTACACTTTCAGCTTCCCCTAGGTCTGTTATGTTTGCAAACTGAGCTATGCCACATCTTTTTGACAATAATTCCATCTTCTTCAATACCTTGGATTGTGATGATGTATGCTCCTTTTGGTTTTGTGTCTGAATTTTTCTCTTGCATTCCTTTACTTTATCCCCAAATTTGTTACACACATAACATCTTACATGTTTCATATTCCTTTTATTGCAATCAATAGCTTTGTGACCAAAAATATTGCAAGCAAAACAATATCCCTTAAAGTCCGTGGAATGTGATGATCTTTATGTGTGATGGTTTTGAACCATTCTACTTCTGCATCTGGCTGCAACATGTCCAAAATTATGACATATAAAACATTCAACACCATCCCTGAAGGAAATAACTGACTATCACTTCCAGAGTTAAAAGTAAAAGATTTTCTTTGAAGCATTTCTTTCCTTGGTTGTTGATGTGGTTGACTTTTTATTTCCTTGTTGAGCATCTCAAATTCTTCATTGGAGTTTCTTACCTTACCTTGTGAGCTAGATTCACCTTCATGAAAACCAAGACCATTCTTTATAATGGGCGAACGCTAAACTTTGAGCATTTCATCTAACGTTTCTGATCCTTTAGCAAATCTAAGATTCTGAGTCTTTGTCTTCTCAATTTCTTCTCTTAGACTTACTAATTCACATTCTAACACTTCATTCTGTTTGTCCTTTTCAGTGAGTTGATGTGTCACTGTGTTTATGACTATATCCTTTTCTGCCAAACTAATTTTAAGTGGACTGATTTCTTTAAGGAAATCTTCCTTTTCTAAGCCATTATTTTCATATGCCATGAGTAGTTTAATTTCTTGATCATCTTCATCAGTATTGGACAAGCCATCACTATCATCATGAGTATAATAACTTCTATTACCTTCTTCAGACAACTTTCCTTTTTTATGAGGGTATCTAGTAGCGTAATGAACAACTCTACCACAAGAAAAACATTTGAAAGGTAGCTTACCTTTGAACCTTCCAGAACCCTGTTGAAGTTTCCTGACAAAATTTACCTCATCTTCTTCTTCTGAAATGTGTCTTGATTCATAGAGTTTTTCTTTTCCTTTGCTGATGCTTGAAATGCGGCTTCTCTCATATCTGATGGTCCTCCTTTTCTCATCTCAAAGGTAGTTAAGATTCCGTGAAGCTGTGTCCTAGTGATATTTTGCAGATCCTATTTTTCTTTTATGGAAAACACTTTGGGTTCAAATTTAGGAGACAAGGATCTCAAAACTTTCTCAACTAAGACAACTTCCTTAATTTCTTCACCCAGATTCTTCATACAATTGACAACCTCATCTATACGTAGGAAGTAATTGGCTATGCTTTCATCACTATGCATCTTAAGAGTTTCATACTAAATTTTGAGGGTTTGAAGCTTAGCATGTTTTACCTAAGAGTCTCCTTTGTAGCTTAGAATGATTTTGTCCCATATTTCTTTCGTTGATTTGAGCTGCATGACTTTGACAAAATTTGATTTTGACAAACTTCCCAATAAAATAGTGACAGCTTTGGCATTGGTTTCATAATCCTTCTTACCTGTCGTATCTGTCAGAATTGTTGTTGGAAATATAAATCCTTTTTACACAATTTCCCAAACATCCATTCCAAGTGACTGTAGAAAGGTTGTGGTTCTTATTTTCTAGTAAATAAAATTGCTCCCATCGAAGATTGGAGGTCTGATGGATCCCATGCTCTCTTGGTTATTCATTTTGATGGATCTCCCTTCAAGCGATCAAGCTTCTTCTGAGGGACCAGCTCTGATACCAGTTGTTGGAAATATACTAAGAGGGGGGGTGAATTAGTATTAGTAAATCAATAACTTTTTCATTTCCATAATCAGATTCATATACACTACTTCAGTGAAGGGGACTTGCATGTACACACAACTGTATTTAAGGCAACTAGAGTATATCTAGCAAACTTATGATTCAGTTAATTCATCATATGTTGATCTTTAATCAGTGCATTAGTTCTTCGCTAACCATATAAATAGTAACCAGGTACAGTAAAAATAGAACATACCATCACACATAAGAAGCACACATGAACACCAAGATTTAAGGTGGAAACCCAATGTGGGACAAAAACCACCTACTGCTGTCTTCTTTTTAATATAAGAAAAACATGTTACAATCTTGTACTGGTGCAAACTCATACTAGTACACAGGAACCCACTTGCAGAAGGCTACAAACTTCTCTCATTCTCCATCTTCTACTAGAAGGGAGCTACAATCCCCTAACTCTTGTACTAGCCAATCCATTTACTAGTACCTAGACACCAGTCTACTGAAGGCTCCAACGTTCACTCATTTTCCAGCTGCTACTGGAAGGGAGCTCCAACCCCCTGGCTCTTGTACAAACCAATATATTTACCAATACATAGGTGCCGACCTACAGAAGGCTATGACCTTCTCTCTTCCCCCAGGGACCACATTTCATAAATTTTCATACTGGATACTCCTGGAACACAACACCATAATCCGAAGGCCATGTTTCATCCAATTTTCAAGCTGGAACCATCAACAACATTGAAGCACAAAAGCAATCACCATTGAAATACAATCATAAACTACATATGCATCATCAATCTCTGAATCACCCACAACTGAATCCTTAAAGGCCCGTCATCATTGTCATCAAAACACAGTCACCAGAACACAGAGCAGAACCCAGAACTCTGCAACAACTACTAGAACCAACTGCAAATTCAAATATCATATTTCATAATGCATACACTACTCTGATGAGCTGAACCCGCGTACATATCTTCAAATACTAACTTAAAAACTTCACAACTATTTCAGAGTTTATTCATACCCAGATTATAACATTTGTAGAATAAAACATGTGTCAGTATTCAGATCTAGTCTATCCATGATCAAATCACATAATGATAATACACTCCAAGCCTTAAGATCCCAATCCACCATCCATCATTATCATTGACATAGGCGCATCCTTAGTTCAGATCAAGAAAAGAATCACAAACCCATAACTAGCATACTGGATCTCACACTTCATCAGATATTCAATCCTTGCGCACCTTGGCCTAATGATCTTCTCCTCCTTTTATAGTTTTAGCCCTTTCTTAATACAATGGAGCAAAGCCACTTAGGACCAATACCTTGGACCAAATACGTAGGGTCAATACCTCGGACCAGATACCTTGGACCAATACCATGGATCAAAATACCATGGACCAAATACTTTGGACCAAAACTTAGTTTTCCAAGAAATACGTGCTTTTCATTCCGTGAAAGTGCGTGTGTACGTTATATGCCCCTTTTGGTCTATTAACCCGCGTGTATATGCTCCTTTGTCAAGGTGAACCCGCGTACACCTCTCTTTCTTCATTCTTTGTAGTTTGATCATGCTGCACCGTGATTTTCCATCTGAGTGAGTTCCCATCAAGGAAAACACCTATATCATAATGCCAACAAACACATACTTACATGTTTTTCACAACAAATCCTAGAGTTGTTGTCACCCCATTATCTAGTTTTTATCTTAAATGGATACTATCTTTGAGAATTAAAGAAACTACAATTATAAACAAACACTTCTTTTTGTATGAAATTACATATATCTCTCAACTTCTTCATCGTATGCATTCAAAACCTGATGTTAACTTAGTAGAAAAGACAGATAGTACTATAAATGATATTGCCATAAAGAGTGCATCTATAAGTTATGAATTTCTCAGAAATATCAATTTCACTTGTTGATTCATTCCTTCCTATGTACCAAAATGTGGCCTTTGATATCGTAAAGATTATGGGTCTACTAAGTGATTTATATTGTGCCATGCTACTTTGTGTAATGCTAAAACAATAATACATAAAATTTGTCCCCAATTACATTTCTAGATTCTGAACAATGTTCCATATTTCATTCATTTGTGGTCCCTTGTTCATTCTAACCTAGAAAGTCTTTAAACAAGAGGAACCTGTTACATCTTCTTTTTATTGTAGACAACGTAAAAACATGACAACTCTATAGCATGAATAAACAATAAAAAGAAACGAACCTGCTCGTATAAGGTCAGTAGGCTTTGATTCTATAGGCTATATAATATATATTATATATATATAATATATATAATATATATAAATACTATATAAGATATATTGGATTTGGCCATTACGCAACTACGCAAACTTATGATCTTCAATAGTACTTTCCATGTAAGGCTGAAATAAGATAATCTGTATCATATAGATTAACCTTAATTTTTTAATATATTCTAATCTATGTTGTAGGAAGTTGATATGTATGGAGGGGTGACATATGCTGATTTATAAAAAAATAGGGAACAAAGGTTATGCTACACATATTGTTCTTCTGTATATCCTTACAGCCTACCAGAAAGGATAATGGTTGTGGAACCACGTTTATGCATGTATTCACTAAATAAATGTCAAAATACTCTTTTATAATATCGATGGATATGGTCTTCTTCATTTGTTAAGAATCAATAACCATTACATAATGCATTAATGCTATTAAGCATTTGAACAATGTGTTGCTTGTACATTGATTAACCTAATAAATTCTTATGTTAGTCGAGAAGGGACCTTTGGTTCATCATAGGATTAAGCTTTAATTATTGTTTTAATATTTTATTAATAACTTGAAGGATATGTTGATTACATGTCCTACATGCCACGAGAGGTTAATTGAATCTATATAACATTTTTCCAGAACATTATTGGAAAACGAGGCAATGTATGCAAGACATATGCAAAGCATATTGTTTGAATGTTCAATAATATATGTCTACAATAATCGATACTAGTTGTGGAGCCCTGTGCATATTCTTGAGTTGCTTACAAAAAATAAATGCTACTAAGAACTTGAAAAATGTGGTGATTATCCGTTTATTCTATGAATAAATGTCGAAAACACTATTTTATAATATCAATATATACGAATATCTAGATATGCTTACAATGAATAATTATTAGACGATGCATCAAAGTAAAGGCTATTAAGCAGTCAAATTATACAAGTTCTTTATGTGGAGTTTGAAGGTGTGGAGGAAGCTTCCATTGTGTAGAAGAAATTTACAAATCGAAATAAGTGTGCCAAGGAGATCCACACATCGTTTCAGTCTACTACGATGGATACTAGTTGTATAGACCTTTATATATTCTTGTCTTGTTTACAAACAATAAATGCTCTTAAGATCTAAAACAATGTGATGATTATGAGTGGATTTTCCTAATAAATGTCAAAAAGACTATTTTATAATACTCATAGATACGATTTTATTGATATTTTTACCACCAAACATTATTACATAATGCATTAGAGCAAATGTATTAATCATTTCAGCGATGGCCTAATTGTGCATCGATTCGTTGAATAGATATTAATAGTATTGATAAGCCTTAATTATTTTTTCAATGTTGAGTGTGGAGTCATCTGAACCATAGTCAATATTTGTCATTGAAGGTTCCCACATCTTCACAAAAATTTCCATCTCGACACAAATTTCCCATATATGGTTTCCCTACACACTTGCCCTTTCTAACATGTTTTGGTACTAAATTCTTTCAATAGTTTTCAAATCATCTATTATCATTACAAATATTACGTGATATAATATGTTTTAAACACTAATGTTTACTTGTAACTCTTGGTTCTATCGATCTATGGTTTGACTTATACAAATGACATATATTGGCATCCTTGTGTTTGGCCCCCATAATAGTGGCATGTGTTAATAAGATAAACATTGGCACTAACTCTTTGGTTAAGTGAAATCTTTCCATCTTATGAATTCGTGTAGGTGTTGCTTTGGGTGATATGTCATTATGCGAAATGTAGAAGTGCGGAGAAATATTTCGTTTTGCTTCTTTCACACTCTGCACAATCTTAACCAATTAATTAACGGTAGAGGCAGGGACTATGTTGGATATTAACTATTAATCTTATTTATTAGGTCATAGTAATGTGGCCGTGATATTGAATATAAGAAGTGATTGATTAATCATTTATTAGATCACATTGATATTGAATGCAAGAAGGATTATTTATTAGGTTAGAGTGATGTGGAATGTAACAAGTGAATAATATGATTTATGTTATAGTGATGTGTTGTTGATGTTAAATATGAAAAGTGAATGATTAAGTAGGTGTTAGGAATTAATAATGTGGAATATCTGTAAAATGTGTTTTCAACTTGATATTTATTATTTTTTAATCATATTTTATATTTAAAATCATTATTATTATTTGTTAGATATTGTGAAATTTAATGTTTTAAAATTTATATTTTCGTCAACAAAATATTTTTACATAATTTTAGGAAGAATATAGATACTTATAGGTGAAGTTGTCATAAAATGGTTTGATATGCGCGAAGGTTAATAAAAAGCATATGACAATTATTAGTACATGCTTACCACTACAATATGGTAAAACCTTGACTAATTAGTGCAATGTCCATGTGGAATGTTAACCTTATGCCACATGGAAATCAAAATGGTAGTGCCACCTCCTATAATTCAAGGTGTTAATGTTTGATATCATCCCTGTAGGTAAACTCAAACTTAAACTCGAGATGTAATTTTTCCATGGAAATTTTTATCCTGACTCATAATATTAGAACATGGAAAACATATGGCATTCATGAGTCTTGTCAATAACTATGAACATGAAGTCAAATTTGACATTAATTTAAAGTAATTATGATATGAAGTTGACTTGAGATTCTTCTCTTTACATACAAAATGAAAAAATCAAACTTATGAATTAGAGTTATTACGATATGAATTACCAATGGGAAACCCTAAAAAGGTGATATTTCCCTAGAATCAATTAGAATTAAATTGAATTATGCATAGTCTTTAATAAACCTTTTATTTAAATCACAGTCAGTCCTCAACTATGTCAAACCTCAATTGACCCTTAAGTTACTTCTTAATCAAACCTCAGTGAATGCTCAACTCATTTTAATCTTGTATCCCTCAACAAGGGCCAATCATCAAATATGTACCATGACACTTGATGATTTAATAAACACCTATTTGAATGACATGGCCATGGAAACATGTGTCTCTTCTTATAGCGATGAGTTAGAAAGAATTGGTTGGTCTTATTAACTCATTCATGTAATTAAATTCTAACTAAAATTCTATGGGTTTCAATCCCAAGCATCCCTCATAGATTATAAAATTATATGTAAGCCCCATGAAAAGAGGTTTGCACACCATTATTAAGTATGTCTCTTTATTTTTCTCCTGCACAAGTCCATTGACTAAATTCACCTTTTCTCAAGGAATTTTCTTACAAAGTTTGAAGACCAAATTCCAAATTTGATTCATAGATACATTCATTTTTTTACTCGTTAGGTTCCTCTATTATCATTTACCATTTTATACCTTCATTTGATTATATATTGTTTTTAGTCCATTTTGTTCAATTATTCATGGATTGCTTTTATTTGAAAACCTATTTTTCACATGTTTCTACCATAACAAAGCTTAATTATTTGTAGTGGCGCTATTGTCCCTTATCCTCACAAGAAAGATATGGTCCATTCATATTAGAGCATAGTTTCTCATAGTGACTTCCTTTTCAAAATATAACACGCTTAAGATGGTGCAAGATAATGTTTCCCACTTATGATGTGTTAGTGCAATGGAAATATAGAAAAACAAGAATATGATCACTAAACATAATTATAGAGGCACTTACACAAATTATTAGGACATGGTTTGAAAAGATAAAATATAGGAAATCGAGTTTTCTTTATAACTTTTATTTATAGAAAATCGATATAAATTCAAAAAACTACTGTTTTTATGATATTCATATGTTATATCTTTGCATTAAACCTCAGGTTCGGTATGTAAATGTTGTAGTATTTTGGATAAAATTTGTACAATTATAGATAATAGATAATTCTTGCACAAACTATTTTTCCATAACTTTTAATGTTAGAGAGAGAGAGAGAGAGAGAGAGAGAGAGAGAATCTTAATATGGGTTCTTCTTCGATTTCAAAATACGTCAGCCAGTTAAATGTTATAGTGGAAATAAAATACCTATTTATTATAAAACATGGTCTAAGTCCAATAATAATAATAATAATAATTGATTTACAGACCTCTACTCCTTTATTTAGGAATGTGACAAAAATGGATAGTCCCAAACAAGAAACAACTGGTCAAGATTATTTTGTAAATTCAAGTAATGATGTATCCAAGGATCAGATAGCTTAAATGCTTGCCTTGGAAGCATCATTATGCAATTCACTTTTTGACTAATCTATCGAGGATCCTATATTTGAAGTGAATTATATTAAAATTATTCATTACATCTAGTACATAGAGGATCACATGTTTGTCAAAAAGTTTTTGGTCTATGGATATCAAAGAAATATCTCACTTGGCATACCTGTAATAAGTGGAAATCAATGGAGAAATCAATATGGAACAATGGGAAAAAATGTTTTTCACAACAATGTTTACTATTTTGGAAGATAGAAATCATATCTTCAATAATGGGCCATATTTATTCAACTTGAATGTCATATTTCTTTGATTATAGAATCAAATATTTAGCCAATACAAGGAAGAATTCAAAGCAACTCCAATATGGGTTAGACTATTTTCTTTTCCTAAAGAATTTTTGGAGTAAGAAACCCTTGAAGGCATTGACTGTTATGAAACCGGCTCAAGAAAAGATAGAAAAGATAGATCAATGCCTTAGAATTCAGCCTCTTCGAGGGGGAAACCGCCTTTACATTACATAAATGAACAATTCTTGGATGATACAAATGAAAAGACCTCCTTTCTATATATAGGAGTCCAAGGGGTCATAACATAATCAGAACCGACATAACAATAATAATGTAAGGGCACAATAATAACAATAGTGGGCTTCTATGGGGCACAATAGTAACAATATGGGCACTACATGGGTACATCAATATAATAAGTGGGTTGTACTAATAACAATAAGGGTTTACACTAGTAATATAGGGTCCTAACATGCCCCTCTCCTTCAAAAAGCGGTGTCCTCAATGCTTGAGTAGTTCTTGATGCTTCTGTATAAAATTCTTGTCCTCCCATGTGGAATCTTCATTGGGTAAGTTCTACCACTTGATGAGATACTCTGAAATTGATCGATTCCGTAGATGTCAAGTTCTTGTTTCTATGACTGCTCCAGGTTCCAATATGATTTTTCCTTCCTCTTCAATTTCTGGCAATATTGTTTGAATTGGGATCTTTTGCAACTTTTGAAGTGTTCATACTTCTTCGTCCTTCTTCCATTCATCCCTTGCTTCATTTATCCAATCTGGTTGGATAATAGAAATAGCACAAAACAATGCTTCCACATCCTCATTCTTGAAGAGTCTTCCCATTCGGTAAGGTCGCCATTTTTTAAGTGCATGTAGTATTGCCAACATTTCCTTCTCATAAATAGCTTGCTTGAGGTTTAGCAGTAAAAATACCCAATCACCTACATCAAAACATTTTTCACTATGATGTTGATCTACCTGTTGTTTCATTCGATTTTGCACCAAAGTGGCATTATCCTTTAAAAGTTGGAGAACTTGTTGTTGATGCTCGATGTGATCTTTCACTGCTTGAACCTTTTTCCTTTTGATATGTCCTTCTATCTTTAGAGTTTTAGGAGTGGTAATTTCTTCCAATCCTTTACAAGATATGGTCTGATTCATTTCTTCTTTCTCTGGGGTGGGGTCCTGGCGTATATCCTCTTCTTTCGATGTTTCTTGATCCTTTTCTTCCTTCTCTTCATACTCTATGTCAAATAATTTATTCTCAACACACTTATGACCTTTAGTGCATTTGCTATCACAATTGTAACAAAGCCCTTTTTCTCTTTTTTCTTCCAATTGTTGTGGTGTAACCCTTGTAGGTTGTGGAAGGCTAGGAGAACAACACTTCCATCTTTATAGTTGTGAGGGGTAGACTTCCTTATTGCCATAATTTTACTTTCCATTATGTAACAAAGCCCTTTTACTATTTCCAATTGTTGTGGTGTTGCTCTAAAGAAGGTGTTGCTCTTTGTATCCTCATA